>CAEFZX010004721.1:0-17409 GCA_903066825.1 Alfaro cultratus | reverse complement strand
ATCACATGTGATTCACATATGGAAATGAGTGAATCACATGTGATTCACATATGGAAATGAGTGAATCACATGTGATTCACATATGGAAATGAGTGAATCACATGTGATTTACATGTGGAAATGAGTGAATCACATGTGATTTATATGTGGAAATGTGTGAATCACATGTGATTCACATATGGAAATGAGTGAATCACATGTGATTCACATGTGGAAATGTGTGAATCACATGTGGAAATGAGTGAATCACATGTGATTTAAATGTGGAAATGTGTGAATCACATGTGATTTATATGTGGAAATGTGTGAATCACATGTGATTCTCACATTTTCACATGTGATTTATATGTGGAAATGAGTGAATCACATGTGGAAATGTGTGATTCACATGTGGGAATGTGTGACTCACATGTGGAAATGTGTGATTCACATGTGGAAATGTGTGAATTACATGTGGAAGTCACATGTTTTTTATAGGATTTTTTGGTAGGGGTCATTTAGAACAGAGTCAATAGTTTTAAATAAGATTTCAGGATTGTGAGGCGATTTGATACAATCGGACCCGACAGGTGCCTTCTTTGGGAGTCTTTTACAATCCTTTGATAACGGTGCCAGCATTCCTTCAATATTTGGAATTTGGCGGGTCTACACCATCAGCTGGCGTCCGGGACTCCCGGCAAAGAAGCCGCAGGTTGCTAGGAATCACCCTGCATCTACAAGGTCGAGAAGCGCAGGGACCATGGGGCTGGAATACTGCACCTTTGCCTCCACCAACGGGTACCAGACAGGCGTACATGGGATCCAGTGCACGGAATGGGCAGGAAAGGCGAGGCACCAACCCGCACATCCTGAATGAGGCCGAGAAACTGCGCTGTAAAGCAGCCTTTAACCGTACTAGCCGACCGCTGCGCTTTCCACGGCGGTGGGCTCGCTTCCGTCGGAAAGATAGAGTCCAGAAACGACACAGATGAGCTGGAATGCCCAACAGCAGGGTCGAGGTTTTGTCTGTCGTATAAGTCCTTGATAACATATTTCCAGTCGAGGCTCCAACATCCAGCAATGTTTAGCGATGATACACAGAGAGTTTACACTTATGATAAAAAGAAAGGCAGACTTCTCAGATTCCACCAGTCAAGCATAAACAACCACATCCTTTTACTTCTTTGCCTTTCCATATGAGATGATTTGAGAAGGCGGTAGATAAACAATGTTTTGCGGTTTCTTCTTAGACTTTGGGTCTGTGTCCTCAGATCTCAGTTTGATATTTTTTGACTGAATGGACGGACGTTTATCTTTGTTTGAAAATGAGACATCTTTAAGCTTATTTTTCAGCTCTTTTATATTGGCTACATATGCACTTATCTCTGCCTCTTGGGCTTGTATCCGCCTTCTGAGAGCTTTAACGTTGGCCTGACTCTCCTGCACTTTATGCAGTGCATCTTCTGGCAGTAGGTCTAACTTAAACTTGAGATCCTTCACTACATGCTGCAGTTTCTCTTCTTCAAGCTTGAGATTCTTAATTTCTGTCTCTTTCTCCTTCAGTTTTTTGGACAATCTCTGGTTCTCACCGCGATACATTGTGAGTTTTTCCTTTTTCCTGTCATCTTCTGGGAGAATTATAATATCTCCTGTCTCTTCATCGAGCCCCAACTTTTCCACCTTATAATAAGTTTCTTTAACCATTTTAAATTTCTCCGCATTCTCATGGAGTCGCAGAACTTCCTTAGTTAGTTCTATAATCTTACATTCCTGTTCCCGAATTATATCAACCTGTATTCCAATTTTTCTCTCATTACAGTATAGTGCTTCTGTGGCTCTTCTGTTTATGGTCAGAGCGTCTTCTCTCTGCATCTTCAGTTTCGTATAATCGTTCTGTGTACGCAGGAGGTCTTTTTCAAATTTGATCTTATTTTCCTTGCTGCTCTGTATCGTCTCAGCCAGCCTCATCTTGACTATCTCCACTTGATTCTTAAGAAGCCGATTCTCTTGCTGGGACTTTTGCAGGAGTGTCTGGGTTTCGACAACCTCTTTATCAAGATTCGTTGTAGAATTTTCCAGTGTTTGGGTTTTTTTCTGCAGGAATGCTTTTTCTGTATAAGCATTTTCAAATTTCTCTTGGAGGATTTGGTATTTCGTGTCTTGTTTTGACATCTTCCTCTCAAAATCACCCAAAGCCTTGCTTAGTGTTCTGACTTCCTTTCGCAGGCTCAAATTTTCTTCATCTTTGTGCTTTATTCGCTTCATTGATGCTTCTTCATTCTGGCGATTTCTTTTCGCCTCCACTTCTATGTCTTGTGTAGCTCTGCTTTGTTTCTTAAGCTCCTCTTTCTGAGCATCGATTTGCTTTTGTTTTGCATCCAATGCGATCTTGAGATTGTTAATCGTGTGCTCTCTACTTCTCAAGAGATCAGACTGTTTTTTAAGCTCGACTTTATGGGCCTCTGATTCATTTCTAAATGCGCTTGCTTTTTTCTGAGACGTGTCTAGGTGTTGTTTCAGTCTCTGGTTGTCATCCGTAAGCTCTTTTAGCTGTTTTTCTGCGTTCAGAGCTCGTACTTTGAACACCTCCAGTGTTTCCACTGTGTCAAACAGGTCGCTCCTCCGTGCAGTTTCAGATATTAGAGAAGTTGTCCTCTCTGCAAGACTTCGTCCCACTTTTTTTAACTGACCTTCTAGATCCTGAATTCTAGTTTCACTTTCCTGAAGTTTGGTCGAAATCTCTTTATGTTTGTTAGAAAGTTTAAAATATTTAAACTCTAGCTGTTTCATTTCCCTCTTCTGCAGATTTGCATTCTCTTGTTGTGTCCGTAAGTCATCCTCTTTACGTTGAACTCTCTCCTTGGACAGAGGATTTTCTGTCCAGTTGACCTCTTGCTGTGTGGATAGTCGTGTTGTGTCTCTGGCTCTCTCACCCTCATTTTTCATGAGTTTCTTATGGGATCGGGGACCATTGCCAGTTAATTGATTCGATCTGGCCTTGGTCCGCGATTCTTGTGTTGAGCGTTTCATTTTCTTCTTGTCTTTGGATAGCAATCGTTTTACGTCTCCAACCGTATACTCAGAAAGTAATCTGACCTTGGAACTCAATGACTTTGATACAATGACTGAGTCAAAGTCATTGACTATGTCATCACTATGTCATGAGTGATGTCATGATCTTTGTTCCCATGACATCACTGTTCCTGCAGCAGTACCCTAAACCAGTGGTCCCCAACCCGCGGACCGGTACCGGTCCGTGGACCAATTGGTACCGGGCCGCGCAAGAAATAATTAAATATTTCCGTTTTAGGTATTATTTGAGTCTGGAAGATCTTTTATTTTGAAAATCCTTTAACCGGATTCTCTTGATTACGCACAAACATTGAGCCACAAGCAGCAAAATGAGTAAGAAACAGATCAGAGTCTTTGGAAAGTTTCTTTGCGAAGAGGAAAAGACAGGAGAACGGATTTATCCCAGACTGGTGGGTGATTCCCACAGTCCAAGCTGCTCTGCATGATATGGTGACCGGCTCGCTGATGAGGCAATGAAGCTTCAAACTGCTTCGCCACGTAGAGACCAAACACTCTGTGCATAAGCATCACTTCGGGTGTCATTGTCTCTCATCACTCCAAGATGGACCATCTTGTTTCAGAGAAACGAGCTCAGGGCTCCCATTAGTCGTTATCATTAGTTAAAATTTTCACAAAATGTTAACTCGAAATGTTTGTTTTTGTGGCGCATCTGTATCTTATTTTGAAGACATATGTAAACGTTACTATGGCGACCAGAATCAGAGAGCATGATATCACTCATGACATAGTGATGACAGGCGGGAGCAGCCGCTCTATTTGCTCTACTATGATTTGGAGATGAGTTATGTTTTTTCGTAGTTAACATTTTGAACTAAATAAACATAACCACATAAAATAGTCCACCGGACTCTCACACTCCCTTCTTACGTCACCTCGCTTTCTGATTGGCTACCTGTCTCATTCAACAGGCTGCGTTCTGCTCCCAGTCAGGGGAAACCGCACAGGCTGCGATAATCGGGCCAAGACGATGTTGAATATGCCCGATTTTTGATCAGGCTTATTCTAAACGACCACTTCCTGTCGCCTTCTTCATCTTTTCCACCAGTAGTAACATCCGGTTGTTGGTTATGTGACTCATGCGATGCGAAGAAAGGTTTTCCTTTGCAGTTTTGCAAAATATATTCATTTTGATACAACTGACAAACCACCAGCGCAAAAATGTATCATGAGTTTTTTCTGAACTGTTGTATTTCTATTGAACAAATTAATTTTTGTAATTTCAATTTGTGCAATTCTATGGTTATTGGACACTCAGGTTTCCATTGACTGTAAAATTGCGCAAATTCTTGTTACGTAAATAAATTTGCTTAATGGAAATGCGCCAATATTGGGGGAAAAAATAAAACTAGGTTTTTGAGGTGGTTTTTTGGCCATGTCAACAATTTTCTGCTTCGAAAAACTGAAACAGAAACTTTTTTCGCTTCACGCCAGTTTGCACATCCATCACTGACAATTTTTAATGATCTATCATGTGAAATAAAAATTTTAAAAAAGGACACGGTATGTATAATATGATTACTCACGTAACATATTGTAAGTAAGTTATCAATTTGAACTGAAGTAAATTACTTGATAACGTATCAAGTAAGATTAATAACTTTCTTACAGTAAGGCTGAATACATTTTCAATCCACATTACATTTTTATTTGTAAAAAAAAAAAAAAAAAAGTGAGTACTAAATTTGAAAACAACATATAATTTTGGTTCCACTTCACAATTATGTTGTACCACAAATTTCCAGGTTGCAGGTTCCTTTCAGAAGACATTTGTTGAGTTGATTTTTTTTGGTTTTGTTTTCTCAGGTTTTTATTTTACATCAGCCACGCCTTTAACTTTAAATAAACGTTAAACCAGGCGTTGCTGTTTTTTCCGACCCGACGTGGAAATACAGCGAGAGCCAGTCATCCGCGTTGCTCTCTCCTGAAGGCAGCGGTACGCTCCAAATGAATTTGAGCCTGCACAAAATTAAACTGCTGCTGAATTGGTTTCCAACGCGGCGCTTCGAGCAAATATCTGGTGTGCTCACTGCGACTTGACGTCTGCTCATTTAGTGACACTCCATGAATCATGCCAGATGGAGCTGCTTGGAAACTGCAGCTACATGACAAGGAAAGACACAAGTAACACGGCTGATACTGATCTGCACCCACTGAGGAAGAAGGTTGGGTTCAAATCATTAGCCCAGGCATAATTGGTTAAAGTTCAAAACAATTAAAGCAGCAGCAAGAATTTGAACTGATGTTGTTGTAATGGTAAGAGAACAAAACAAGGACATGAAAATAAATGGAAGTCCTTCTATACAAGCAGAGTCTACAGTTGTGTGCTCAACTATTACTATTATCAATAAAGTCAAGGCGGTTTTTGTACTGCCAAATTACATTAATTAGTAATTAAGAGTATTTCATATTGTTTGATGTTCATAGCAGCGCCATAGCAACCCAACCTGACTGAGTGCGAGTTATTTTACACAAATCTGGCAAAAATTGTGGTGAAATTTGGATCTGCGTCGTACTTTGAGTGGCTGAATTGTACGCCGGTATATTAGAATAATTATAAATAGGTTAAAAAAATAATATTTTTTTTAGATGATTTCTGCCAAAAAATCAGAAATTTCTATTTTAATTTTTGAATCTCAAAAGGTTTCCAAATGTTGAACATTTTCATCCGATGAAACTCAGAAATCTCCACGTATTGATTATTTATTCATTTTAAATATTTGAAATGCTGCCAAATTCCTGACATTAATTTCCTGTTTTACCCGGTTTTTACTCCATGCTGTTGTTGTTGTTTTTTTTATTTTAATCAGTTGTGAAACACAATGGTGATTTGCTATAAATGGCACTATGTGCCTGGAAAAGACATAATACAACCCCATTAATGTAAAACCAGCTTATATGCAATTGTCTGGATTCTTGCATATGTTCAACATCTATTCACAGTACAATTCCACTAAACTTGTGGAATAATTTACCTTTATTTTGTTTGGGTGGATTACATAGGATTTAGACTTTTTTTTTTTTGCTCCAAAAACACTAAGCATGAATACCATGAGTTTAATAAACACTGTGAGCAAATGGGGAAAGCAACCTACATATTTTAAAGTTTTTTCCTCTTAAATGAAATCTGCTTGAAGGTGTTGAAAAGAGACATTTGATATACAGTCACTTTGTGTCTTTGTACAACATTTCATGTTACCATCTCTTCAGAGCCTGCATATACACTATATTAGTGCATATACACCACAACAAGACAAGATATTTTAACAATATGTTGGGGGGAAACTAAGACATTTTCTTTTTATTTGTGTATTTGTTTCCACACACACACACACACACACACAAATAGACTAAATGCTTCACAAACCAGGTCTTAGAGACTCTGGAATCACCACTTTTTGACCTACATATTGATATTTTCATATTTCTCTTACTCTAAGATAGCCTTAATGACAAAAACCATTAAGACATTCTTAAATTGGCGAGGTCTCCAGGTAAATCTCACAGCGCTAAAACGCCAAGCTGTTTCCTGTGAATGTTAAATCTGTTTAAGATGGTGCTGACCAGTTACTTTAATCATGTGATTATATCTGCAGAATCAAGTTTAAACTATTATCATGAGCTCCGGTTATGGTGGAGAGAACTTGGGTTAAAATGCTAAAGTAACGGATATTAATTGTATAACAATAGACACAAGCAAGTATTTAGTCACTTTGTTGCCGTTTTCACTTCTTAAAGAGAAAATCACATCTTTATATCTCAGGTAACCAAACTATTATTATCACCAAACCTCACTTCAAAGAATGCAAACTGTCCCTTTAAGACCAGATTAGAAGATTGTTCCAACACCTGCCACGTTCACGCCTCACCGGTAATCTATTCAGACCGGCAGTCTGCACAGGTACATTATGTTCCTCTTGTAGCCACTGCATATTTTCTTTATAGTCAGTAATTTGTGTAATTATCTTGGCCTTGATTGAGATCCAACTAGAATCGGTTCAATCTTTCCTCCTCTCGCCACCAATGCATCATGAGCGCGTGTGCCACAAGCAGTAAATGAAACTGAAAAGAGCAAATTAAATTAGATTCAGCAGACATCAAGGTCATAAAAACAGCTCAACCCTTTGACAGTCATCCTTCAGCTTTTTTTATTATTATTTTATTTTTTTTATGAGTTTCTCTAAGAGCAATCAATCACAGCCTGACCGTAACTTAGGCTGTCACATAAAAATATTCACTCCACATGACATTTTCATTTCACCAAATTACATGGAACTAATGGCATTTTCAGTTCAAAAGCTAAAGGAGAAAGCTTGGCACATTCGCCAGTCGAGGATTGCTTTTCTTGAAAATAAGGGGAGCAAAAAAAATAAAATAAAATGGATTCTAACCGAACTAGTGAAAGGGCGGCGGTGGGAATGCCTTCGGTGCATACTGATGCCACACAGGAAGGAAGAAACAGACAGTAATAATGAAAATGTATGAAAATACAAACAAAGCCAACACACCTGTTCTGTACAACTTCATGTGTTTTTTTTGTTTGTTTTTTTCAAATTGCTTTCCTTACGATTTATTAATATTGTCGTACATGAGTAACTTCCATCTAAGCATATGACTTATTCATACATTGGAAAACCAAACCGGTTCTTTCTCTGTTGGCTTCAGGCTCAAGATTCTACCATCCTGTTCTTAAAGTCCTGGTTCTTGACAGCAGACGTATTTGGGAACAAACGTTTCTGCGATTGGTCAGGAATCTGGAGTGGGAGGGATGTAAGAGGAGTTCCCAGTAGTTCTGCTCCTCAACTGTGATAAAGTACAACATTTCTTGGCCAGACAGAAATCAGACTCTGTTGCTGCTCTTGTCATGCAGAGTAAGGAACACATTTCCTCGTTTTTGGGAATCACGAACGACATTTCCTTAAACCCGTGCGAAGTCCCGGACCGGTCGAATTGACCCCACATGGTCTTTTCTGAGGTTTTCGGGTTTTTTTCCATCTCTCTCTTTCTTTTGTGGTTTCGGGAACTGACGGTCTGACGGGACACTTCATGTCCTTTACAATAGAGACATTTTTTACAGTGTAAAGCTGAAAATTCAACCTAACTGGGGGAGAAAAACGTGATATACTTTCTATTTTTGTTTTCTGAAGTTAGAGCACTGCCAATAATTAATCCCTAACTCATGGTTTTAAAATAGACACATTTATAGAGATATGAAGAAGACAAACATTTTCTTTGGTAGATTGGGGCCAATGTAGTACTTCACACATTGAAGAACTTCCAAAACAAACCTTTCCTATTTCGTTTTTATATGCTACTATGAAGCTAAAGAGCTCCTCTGGATCCCTGGCCTTCTACAAAAAAACTTTTTTTCTTTTTTTAAATGTCATTTCTTATTTTGAACTGTGTGTTGGATTTCATGAGCTTCGGTAATATATTATCTAAAATCTATTTCATGTTCTTTTAACATAATTTTAAGGAAAGAAAAAGCTTTAAAAGTAACCGCCAAAAAACTGACTGCCAGCTTCATTGTCATAAGATAAATATGGACGACATGTGGGAGGAGAAACTCAGTGTTTGGGTGAGTAATGGACTGACTTAGCTTAATAAAGCTGTAACTCACCAGTCTCAGCTCCGCTGGCGCTCTGCAGCTGTCTGAGAGCGGCGGAAAAACGAAGACAACAACCGACTGGAAGCATTCAAGCAAATAAGTGAACAACAATCTGAAAGGAGCCGCCGTCTTTACAGGAAGTACACGAAGACAACCCCGTAACGCGGAGCGTGAAATCATCTCGTAAGGGTTTAACCACTTCGAATTAGATCCTCTCCTTTGTAATGCCTCAAATTACAACTTTAAATCAGCCATCTTGTGTTGAATGTTTCATTTTTTTATGTTTTTTTAACAGCTACCATTAAAATCTTCTTTCAGGCCGGATTTTAAATTGCTCCTCACATTTTTAGAACAGATTCCTGAGGTGAGAAGCTTATGCAGAATTCAGCGTTTTGTATAACAGTTGTAATCTCGTTCTGGTTTTGTGAAACAAAAGCCGGTTTGTGGCTGAATAAAAGTTGGCCGCCTCCACAACATTTAAAAAGCTTTGGGGTGTGAAAACTGTTGGCCTAATTAAGTCAACGCAGCCTTTTCCTGACGTCCGCGCTCCGACCTCTACCGTTGGGTCACCAAGGTGATCATCTGGAAATTTTAGAAATTAAACTCTAAATTAAAAACATCCATCTCAATAACTTCAAAAGTTATGATGTAACAAAATCCTGTAAAGGTTTGAGTTTTATATGCAGTTAAATCTAAATGTATCTGTACTTTTGCCAGATTTTACAGTTGATTTTCAGTGAATTCAGAGTTTTATCACATCTGCAACAGCAGAGATTAAAATCTGAAAAGTGTGGGATATTGTTGTATTCTACGACCGACGGCACACTAGGCCCGTTGTAGATGAAAAAATGAAGGAAGAGGAAATTAAAAATGTTGACAATCCTGGGAATTTTATAGAAAAACATTTTTGAGTTTGAGAAGAAAAAACTCTGAAATTTTGTGATTAATCTGAGAAATGTTCTATTGAAACATGTAAATTTGAGTTTCAAAAGTTAAAAATTTCTAAAACTTCTGTTTTATTTTTTCTAGAAAATTTCTCAGATTAGTTTCAAAATGTGATTTTTCTTCCTATCAAATTTTAACCTTTTCAAACTCAGAAAAGTCGTTGTTCTCAGATGTTTTCTGAGATTAATCTCAAAATGTCTTGCTGGATATTTACTCTGTTTTGAATCTATGAGGTAAGACTTGTAGAAGATCTTTTCCCTGCAAATATAGTCTTCTGGAATGCGTAGTTATCAGTCTGCACACTGAAAATTCATCCTTTTACATCAGAGACGTTCAAAACTATGGACATTATTTTATAATTTACTGTAACTCTGCTTCAAAACGTCTCCAGAGCTTTCTCCCTGAGCTTAGTCTCCATGCTGCTCGCATCGCTGGGTTTTATTTAGGGATATTAAAGTAAAAGGGCAAAATCATTTTTTGTTGTTTTCCCTTCCAGTTTAGATTTACGCTCTGGGTCGTAATGGTCTAAAATAAAATAGGACTAAGTCTGTGAATGTTATGTAACGAAATTGTACAAATTTCAATAAATATGAGTGAAAAGCAGACTTGGAACGGGAAGAATGATTATTTGGACTCTTTTTGCTGTGATGTCATCAGCTCACTGATCAATGCTGAAAGCTTGGAAGGTCGTAAGAAAGTGACAGAGTCGTTTAGGCACAAATTTCAAGAGGAATATTACTGCAGACACCTAGAATACATGCGCTAAAATAACAAAATAAAAGTGTTTTAGGCTGTATAAAAATGTCTCCTTTTAGACCAAAAAGGAGACAAATTC
Source organism: Alfaro cultratus (assembly GCA_903066825.1). Taxonomy (NCBI): domain Eukaryota; kingdom Metazoa; phylum Chordata; class Actinopteri; order Cyprinodontiformes; family Poeciliidae; genus Alfaro; species Alfaro cultratus. Next base: position 6,952 of record CAEFZX010004721.1, on the reverse strand, counting down.
TCCAAAAAGAGAGTCTTAAATAGAGAGTAAGCTTCCCAGGGTCTGTGAGGTTTGAGTGAAACGTCACCCAAATGAAGAATGGCGGCGGTATCCAGCTAGAGGACAGCTTCTTCACTCTCCCTGTTTTCTGAGCTCCATAAATCAAGCCAAGGTTCCTCAGTGATCCTCTGTGTGTCAGGCGGCGAGGTGACGGCGTCGGGATTTATCGTTCCCAGATAAAGGCTCGACCACATCGCCGCTCACTCTCACGCCCGCCGCGAGGATTTATGGGAACTCGTGGCGTCGTGTGTGAGGTTTTTCACCGAACCCGGGTCACAGCGCGTACCGCGCCCGTTCATTTCATTTCTGTTGAATAGGGGGGGGGAAGTAAAGAAATGCCATTCAGATATATAAATCTAAACAGCATTCAGGGTTTATTTTTATTTATTTGAATAAAAAATGGAATTAATCGCTCTTCGTTTGCTGTGTCTCGTTCTGTTAACACTTTAAAAATGAGGATTAGTGTCAGCGATAGTGCGATGAACACAAATATGAATATAGTGTAAACAATTAAAATGACAGTTATCTAAAAACACTGCACCGATTACTTTGAAACTATGAAAGTGACAGTGTTGCCATCAGGCTTTACAAGTCTGTGCTAATTGATAAAAAAAAAAAACATTCTGCCCTCCTTTATAGGTTATTTATTGATTAATATATTGCATGTGATTGCTTGTTATTTATTTATTTGTTTATATCTAGTCATTTTGAACTGTCACTCTTAGGTATATATGTATTTTACAAACTTTGCACTTATTACCTAAGATGGAATAGCTTTCAACAGATAAGCAATTTCCCCTTGGGGATCAATAAAGTATATTCTATTCTATTCTAAAAAAGAAAAATAAATATAAATTGGGTTCATTTCAAATATAAAGGACACAAATGAAAAAAGGAGAACATTTCTGAAAAAGAAAACAGAGAGAAGTGAGAGAGAACACATCAGTCTGCCTCTAAACCTGCAGAAAGAGAGAAAAAAATGTAGTTTTCATAAACTCAACTTTTTTTTATAGGTCATTTTAACACTTTTTATTTTAAACCTTTATTTTACTATGATGTAAAAAATTCATAGAGATTAAAAGCATCTATTTCAAGGGAGACCTGGCCGAGAGGCAGCAACAAATACAACACCGAAGAATAAACACAAGAAAATGTCAAGCTATTAAAAAAAAAAAAAATCAGCCTTTACGACTTCTAGTTTAGATTTATAATCACTAATCGAGACGAGTTCAGTCAGTCCAAGAGTTTCTTGAAGCAAATTTGGCGCAAAAGAGACAGAAAGAATCAGCAAATCATGTGAGCGAAAAGTAGAAGAGTCAGCGTTTCTCAGTCAAACTGCAGTACCGCTGTCTGCCAGCAGGAGTGACGAAGGCATCATGGAGGAAGAGCCACCAGCCGTCTTCTGCCTGGCGACAAAGAAAAAGAATGGTTCTCATTGTGATGTTTGGAAAAGTTCAAAGTTTTGAAAAACATTTTGAAAATGTTTTAGTTTTTTTTTCTTCTTCAACTTTTAAGCAGGCAGAAGTTTGCTTCATACTCGGCCCGTCTCAGATTAGCCTCAGTCTCCAGAACCAATCAGGACTTATGCTAAATCAAGAGAATATTGTACTTTAAAAAAATCTTAAAGGGGCAGTATTATGTGTTTTTCAGACACATAAAGTCATATTATAGCATAATCAAGCAACTGTTTCCTTGAGTCATTATAAAAATTCTGTATATATATCAAACATGACTTCAAAGAAATTTGACTTTGAAATTTAACGCCTTGAAATTGGGCCACTGTCTCTTTAAAAAACTCCTGCTCTTCCTGAAACTCCGCCTTCAGGAAGTCGTCACAACATGGCTCCTCTATTATTGTTAACCCTGTAGAGACGTTTTTACCAGCGTTGCACTGAGCAGTAGCTCCTATAACGAGCTCAGCAGATGCTAAGTTCCACCAGGTGTTTGCTAATTGCTGCTGGCTAGTCTGAAGGAGCCATGGAACATTAAAGGATTTCTCAAACGCACATGAGAGAATCAACGCAACACCACAGGTATGTTTTCAATGAAGGAATAACATAATATGATGTAAAGCTCAAAAAAGTCGACTTTGCATAATAAACTGTCCCTTTAATGATTGTGGTAAACATTATTTTTCATGGGAATCCACAACACACAACCCCACCTGTGTTGTGCACCTCCTTTAACACAAATCCATTTTTCATCTTGTTTTGTTTTTTCTTTCTTACAGTAAAAGATGGCTTCGCCCACTCCCACTGCCTCCTCATCCTCGTCCAGTGTTGCTCTCTGTTCCTTGTAAAGAGTCGTTCCGCGCTCATTAGCCGATATCCTGAGGCACAGCTGTCTATTTTTTGCTTGTGCTGCGTTTGTAGTTGACCTCCGGGTGCTTCTCCGCCAGCCCTCGCTCTCCAACAGGCTTCCCGTTCTTCCTCTTCATCTCACTGGCTCCGTTTCTCCCTCCATTCCCCTCCGCCGTCGCCTTCAGGCCCGCGCCGCGAATCTCTCTCTCTGACATTTTCCGTGTCCGCTCACAATTCGCCGCTCGTCGAATTGTTCGGAGACGAGTCTTTACTAGGCAGCGCCGGTAAAGATAAATCCCGCAAGTTGTTTTTGCTTGCTCCACAATCACTGTGTGTTTACCTTTCAGATGGCATCTAATTTGCTCACACATAACTCAATATATGTTCTATATGAGGCAAAGTGGGAAATAAGCTCTGTGTCCTGAGAGCAAAGAGCTTTTGATTCAGGTCACATGACTGCTGCCGTCTTCTCCTCCACATGTTTGGTCAGCAGAAACGCTTCATTTGCTATCCCACTCATACTGTTTTGACAGTTGGGCCTTTGTTTTCAGCTGACTCAGCTTAATCTCTGCCTCATCAGCTGAGTCACCGAGGCGTTGGAGGACTTGGAATCATCTCCACTGATCAAAGGTTCTTGACCATCAGCAAAAACGGAAACTTTGGCCGACTACAGCGGGTGGACGACGTTTGGAGAGATGAGACGTCTCTAAACTCACACGGACACTTAAATCCAGCTGAGGCACCTTCTCTTTGTCTTGTTTTTTTTTTTTTTTTTTTGTTAAATCTCTCTCAGAACTCTGCTTTCTATAGAGTATGGTGGAAAATACAAAGCAGTAATCCGTATTCGGACGTTGCCTTGGGGTATTTCCTGCACCTGCATTCGCTCACAGTGGTGCTGCAAAAAGTTTTCCTACCTTCTCAGCCTTTCCACACTTCGCTACTGTAGCCACAAACCTCAGTATGTTTGGGTTTTGTGCGACTTTGGATGTTATCTTGAAGAGGAAGTAAATTAGAGCGGGAGGAAAAGCGTGGAGCAGAGAGCCCTGCTTGCGCTGAAACTCAGAATAGCATCCCGGGTCACCAGTTGGAATCAGATCTTCACACTTTAATGCTTCAGATCAGATTTCTGACTGAATACTAGAGTGGTTGATTTACTTATTCGTGGTAAAAGTAAACCCAAACAAACCTAACCTAAACCTAGCTGGTCCTTCTCTACTTCATGTTGCAACACAGCTTCTATTTAAGTGGAGTCTTGATCATCCCGCTCTAATTAGCTTTAACCAAACTGTAGTTTGTTTTTCTAGAAGGTCTGGTTCGTTTTTGTGGAGTTGTGAATGTGCAATCAGCCTCTGATGCTAACCACAAAAAGCAAACTCTGCTCCGCCTACAAACCTTGGTTTTGGTTCGGTTGAAGCGAACTCCGGTGCGGTTCGGATGCTGCAGTAGGAGGCCGCTCCCACAGCAGAAAGTGGACTACAACACAGGGCATCCTGGGTAAATGCAACCAAAACAAACGTGCAAGTCTTGCACCGGCGTTAGAAATGGCTGGTGGTGTTTTACCAAAGACAAAAGAGAAATCCTACAACGGATAAAATCTGATTCTAATCCAACTTTCTTTCCATTTGGTGAAGAAGGACGCTGCGTCGTTTCCTTCAGTGGTTCTTGGTCCAGTCCAACACGACATAAATGAGATTGGGATTTTTTATTTTTTTTTTCCTTAAACTTGGAGACATAACCAGCCTGGACTGAGGATTTGTACTCCTCCCCCCTTTTGGTTCTACATTCATGTTTAGTTAACTTGCCATTCTACATCAATGCGTTTAGTTTTCTCAAAGTTCGTTTGATCACTGAGGTAATCTAACCTCATAACCAAACCAGAGGAGCATAAATAAACTCTGTGTGGATGAAATTCTGCAGGTTAATGCAGGTTACCTGTATTAACCTGCAGATTGTGCAGAAACTTCCCCAGGCGAGCTGACTGTCCTCACCTTCAGGCCCGTCTCGCTCCCAAACCCCCTTTTTTTTTTTTTTTTTTTAAAACGACCCGCTTGGTATTTATAGTGGTGTTCCTACGCACCGGCGGCCACAGCAAATGGGAATATATTGGCCTGCGGATGATAAGGGCGTACAAAGGGGATGGTGAGTTAGGACGGTGTGAGGAGGGCAGACCTGACTCAGCTGAACGCACCGGCAGCGATGCAGATTCCAAGAAGCTGCAGCTCCACCTGTGACACACTCTGTGCCCTCGGAGAAGGAAGGAAAACAGAAGGAAAACACACACCGCATGGCTTGGAAATTATTCCAACATGCAAAACGGAGTTAAGTAAATATGACAGGCTGTAGAGGTTTTTGCTTCAAGTACCTACATTAGCTTAGTGTAGCATCTTTCCAGCACAAGATAGTAATGACGATAAATAATTCTAGAGTCGGGAACGTTTCTCCTCCGGCGATTCTAAAACAGGTAACCGACTCAGCCGTTAATCCTTTAAAAGTGAGGAGATGCTAATACGTATTCATGCATACTAATTCCGAGCTGACAGGGGGGAGAGCTTATTAAATTTCAGTTCTTTAAAACCGCCGTGACATTCAGGAGACTAAATCCCCACCTAACCTTGTTAGCTCGTGTAAATAACAACGGCGGCGGCGAGGCGTAACCCCGGCAGAACGAAACAAATGAAGATGAGTTTTGGCATTTTCACCCAGGGAGTCAGTCAAAAAATAATAATATTAATAATAAATCAGCAAAGAGGAAACAATAAGAGCGTCTCTCTGAGGAGAAGGAAATCATCACAGATTAAACAGTGGAGTCAAGAGAGGAATTCTTCGAAATGCGAGCGGCGCTGTGGAAAGAGAAAACAGAGATATAACAAAAAGTAGTGTTACGCAAAAGTTCTCACGTCATTTTGACATTTTGCTGGGTAGCAACCACAAACCTCAGTGTATTTTGTTGGGATCCTGATCCATTTTTTCCACATAGAAACAGGGTTTTGGGTCTTTTTTAATCCACTCTGGTTCAGTTCTCTCCATAGATTTTCAATTGGACGCATGTGTGGTGACTGAACTGCAGAAACTCTTAAATCTTAGCAAGTTATTTGTGGTCTAGTTTCCATTGCAAAAATTTTAGTACACTTGAAATAAGACAACGATCTTTTCAGCAAGATATAGGAGCTAATTGATCTTTTAAAAGTGGCAGGTTGTATCTTTCTGGCTTGAACAGATTTTACGCAGCAAGCTTTTAAACAAGCTTCAGCATTACTTTCAGCAGTGGAGTCTTGTGCAGTGAGTGTGCATAGAGGTTTAGTTTAATGCACAACTTATTGATTTTTATGGTAAAACCTTCAGCTTCATGATGCTTCCTGTTCATTAAAGTTCTCTTACAAACAAGTGAAGTCTTCCTAGAACAGCTGATCTTTAAGGCCTTCTAATAATCTAGATAAATGAAACACAAGTCGAGTCCAATTGGCAGTAAGATGAAATCTGAAGGAAATCGCTTGTACTGGATTTTATTTACATCAGAGTTCAGAGGATTAAAGCTGTCACACTTCTCAGACATTTATTAGCGTAAAAATTGAGGAAACTACGCAACATTTTCCTCCAGCTTCACCAGTTTGCACCATGTGTGCACGTATGTCACGAAGCACGACTGCAACCTGACGAGATGTAAACGCTCAACCTTTACAAGACGGCCAAAAGTTGAGATCGCAGCTCACAGAGCACTGATGTGTCCCCGCCACTTTGTCCTCTGTGAAACGCAGCATCCTGCAGCACAAAGACTCTGATGCTGCCTGATAATAAGCTGTAATAATACGCTTCGGAATGAGAGGGAATTTCCTCAGGGCATTTTACAAGTTATGCAAATGTGCGAGAAAATAAAGCAGCGAAGCTGAACAGAGACGGCGCGAGGTCAAGAGCAGGAAGGAAGAACTGCAGCCGCCGTTTCCCCTCTGATCCTCCAGACGCTGCGCCGCATCTTCTTACGATTTAAGAACACATCCTGATCACAAAATGTATATTTGCAATTAAAATTTCGGCTTCCAACGGTTTCAAGAGTTTGCTCTCGACAGTTTGGGTTCAGATAATTCTCCCGTTTATCGTTTGACCTTTGACCGCTGCGTTGAACGTGAGCAACAAAAAGCTGGACAAGAGTCAGGCGATGGAAATGTCCGGAAAATAAAACAGATTTTGTCGTCTTGGATGAGAAGAGCAACCGCCCCAAGCAAATACTGAGGTTATCTCAGAGTTTTGCCTTGTTAAAAAGAAAATTAATTCTCAGTTTTCCAAAATAACAACCTTTATCGGAGGAGTGAGATTCAAATTTTATTTGTTACTAGAGTCACTTTAGCAGAAAACCGCTTAAATATTTGGAGGTTTAACTCAGAGAACGGCCTCCAGAATTAATTTTTTTAAAAGTTGAGCCTAATTCTATTCGAAACAAATACGCTACAGTAAATGTCTTCCAGTGTTTCTTCTGCTGCTACTTAGAAGATTTCTGAACGCAATGGAAACTGAACATCAGCAGCAGCAGCAGCAGCAGCAGCAGCAGCAGCAGCAGCCGCAGCAGCAGCAGCAGCAGCAGCAGCAGCAGCAGCAGCAGCAGCAGCAGCAGCAGCAGC
>CAEFZX010004720.1:0-215342 GCA_903066825.1 Alfaro cultratus | reverse complement strand
ACACACACATATATATATATATATATATATATATATATATATATATATATATATAATAAATGTTAGGTAGCGTGATGGCATTGGTGGTTTTTGGTAAAATGTTGAAGCAGCAGTTGAAATGTAACAAGCTCTGGTGCCGTTCCCGACTTCTCCATGTTATGTGGGATGTGACAGATGGTGGTGAGGGTGTTAAAACAGGCCACATATACTGCCTGGAGACACACATAGGGCCTTTAACGTTCTCTCCAGTTTGTTTTACTTTCCCTATAGCTTGAGGGAGTCTTCAACTCCTCCAACTTCCACCCTGTTATTTCTTTATCACCCAAGCTTGTTAGATCCAATCAACAGCGTTCCAAAACTAATTTCCCTCCAAGATCTCTTTACTCTTGTTGTTCTCCATCAAAAGTGTGTCAATTTCTCCACTTGTGATTTAAACACTACAGAATGATAGAGTAAATCCATAAATCAGCTTTCAAACAATGACTTAAATAATGGGGGGAAAAAAACAAAACTCTCCGAACCAACCTGTCCATTTGTGAAAAAATAAGTGCCCACTGAATTAGCATCGTGTGCATACAGATGCGCTTTGTTCCAAATGCACATGCAATATATGCAACAGCGGCCAACATAAAAATAAACAGAATTATGTTTAATTCTTGTCACAGAATTAAACATGGGGCGATTGTGGCTCTGTCTTGTGTCCGGAAGGTTGTAAGTTCGATTCCAGCTTCCTCCTGCCACATGTCGGTGTGCCCCTGGGCAAGGCACTTAACCCCAAATTGCCTACCGATCTGCATATCTGTGTATAAATGGGTGAGCGTTTGTGAGTACGAATGGGCGAATGAGACTCCAGTGTAAAGTGCTTTGAGTGGTCAAAATGATCGGAAAAGTTCAGTCCATTTACCATTTAAACATAATTCTGTGACAAGATAATGACAATTAAATGTGCATTTCACTTCTTTGAAATGAAATGGACTATTCACAAAAATAAACATGCAAGCAAGATAGTGTAATAAAGCTGTGGACTTGTCTGTCATAATACGTCCCCAGCCCTCCACATGTTCTGTTCCATTTTTTCCACCTGCTGCCACTCTAGTAATCAGTCTGTTCAGCAGGTCGCTTGCTCCTTGATTGCTTCAGTTCCCACCCTGTTACTGGTGACTGGATGTTTGACGGGTTTTATGTTCCTTGATTTACTTAGTCTCTATTTTAAACCCCAATTTTGATGCGTCTTACAGTCCAACTTTGACAACTCATCTAAGAAAAATACTGCAATCTCACCTGATATTAAGATTCAACAACATGTTAATATGTTGCACTCAGTGTACAATCTAAGATGCATGCGCTGCAGCATGAAATCACATAGCACATAAAGACATTTATTATCTTAGGAAAGAGGAACAAATTTTAACCTTTACCTTAAAGAATCACAGTGCTCCATGCAGCTTCACAGAAGCATTTGCAGGATTGCAAATACACATCTCAAATCATCCTACTCTTTTTCTCAAAACCTCCCACTCTACTTCCTAAAATAGAGCTTTCAACAAAACAGAGAAAATCTCTTTTCAACAGCTCTTTCAATCACCCTATTTTTCTCTAATCTCATCTTCGTTTCTCTTTTTTTTTATCCTACATCAAAGATTTCCTCTGTTCCCTATTTTGGCATTTCTTGCCTGTGGATACTAGGCTTTGACTTTCTTATCAGGCGAGTAATTATTACACAATAGTCAACTGTGAGTCCCCATAACAGAAAAAGAAAGGAAGCCGGACAGTCTCTTTAACAGAGAAGGCCACAACTGCAAAACAAATGTGTAATGTGTGTCACCAGGGCCGGCTGGAAGTGGATAAACTTCTTTATCAAACACAGGCGGCCCTGTGCAGCTCAATGGCATTGAAGTTTATAGATTCAGCTAAAAACAACACTTGTTTATTTTCAGAGCTTTTTTTTTTTCCCATAGTGACACTGAGTGCTAACGCAGCATACATTCATTATTATTAAAGATTTTAGTATATCTTTGTTTTATTGCCAAGTGTCTTTCTAAATTTGGTTGTTCACATGGTTTGTTTTAATATCCCCATGGAAACATGATTATTAAAATCCCACAGAAGTGTAATTCTCTGGTGAATTAAATTTTAATGTGTTCTATGTGCAGAGGATGTTTTCTCACATCTGTGCATGATTTTTTATTTATTTTTTATTTTTTTTGTGCATGACCAGCTGAGAGTCCAAGTGGGACAGATAGCATATTGTGTCCTTGAGGCAAAACAGACACAATGTAGCAATAATTACCCACATACCCCTGAGGCATGTAATGAGGCATAATAACAAACCAAAATTGTCCCTGTAGGGATGATCCACTTTATTATTCCATTTATATAGTAATTAATAATTCTACTTGTACTAATTCGACTGAAACCTATTTGCTTTGGTTAAGACAACTCAGTCAGTCGCTGCATCACTGTAATTTCAAAAACATGTAGCTATATGTATTTGTGGACTGTTATCCAGTCCACACTGGATTATGATAATAATAGTCTATCATAGTGTGAAATATTCTGCTTTGTGGTTAGTATTATTGATATTAGCTATCCCTGTATGTTGTGCTGTCTGCTTGACAACCTGCCTCATAACATACCACAACTCCTGTGCAAATATGCTGCATCAGTTTGCATAAAATGATTCATTGACAACTGAAACCACATCAGTGTCCTCAACGGATTTTTACTTTTGTATAGTAAAAGAGACAAAACTCCTTGTGTCTTCAGAAATCAGGCACGAGTCAGTAAATGCTTTCTGATAATCAGTGAAATTTTCCTGTGGGAAGTTTCTGAACCTCCACCATCAGTTTCAGTTACAGGAAAAAAAAAATTCCAAAGCTTAGCAGAACTAAAGGTTAATCCTTTAATTCTGCTAAGCTTTGGAATATTTTTAAGGTTTTTTAAGGTTGTATCACTAATGTATCATAATGCAGAGCATGACATTTTGTGCTCCATTTTCATAAGTGCTCTGCCATGCATCTAAAAAAATACTCATCTGATATTTTCACACAGTGACATCTTCTATCCTTTTCCCTGATTTTTATCTTCCAAATCCCTCCTCAACACAAATACAATGCCAAACAAATAAATGTTAGATTTGCACAATTTGGAGGCATGTACCACAGATGGCACAGAAAATACCAATCCGATTTTTTGGGTGGAAAGCAGGAAGAGAATAGCTTATTTATGTAAGCCGTTTTTGTGAAATAAATTTTGTTGTAGCCAGTACAAATATGGCACCAAAGTGATTATAGTATATTACTTCAAGAAATTTCAGACAAGTGTAGAAATAGTAGCAGTGATATATAGCTAGAATGACTAAGCCTCATATGTGACCATGGGCAAAACAGCACAGATAAGCTAATGCAGTGACAATCAGCTGACTCCACACAGCACCCACGACTCATACACCCTGACAACACAATGATGAACTATAGCGATCTCAACGCAAATTTCTTCTGCCTGGTCAGAACCATTGGGAGAATCTGACGCTCACTTGTAATCACAATGTATGCTTGGTGGTGCACCCTAGGAAATTTTACCAAGACCTCACAGAGATCATAGATCATCCACGGCTCAGGAACTTTAAAAGCCCAAAGCTACTGCCTGTCAAAGTGAGATATGTATCAAAAATAGATCCCAAGCATCATATTTATTTTGTTCTACAAAGGAAAGACACGACCAATGCTTCCTGGTAAAGGAAAAAGAAATGAAGGGGAGGAGGGTTGAGCAGGCAACAAAGAAAACCATCAGAGAGGACAATTATTCATCCCATCAACTAATCAGCCTACATCCAGGATCTTAGCTTGTTCCCAGGCAACAACTCAACTTATTTTTTCTGTCCAGTTCAGCCTAATGACATTGCATTCATTCTGTTCCTTTTTCAGAAAAAGTAATGCATACTGAGGCTGGAAATTGTATGGATATACCCAATTAATAATACACAAAATGAATTACCAATGCAAAATTAACTGATACATCTTGGAGTTAAAGTACATATTTACAAAATGCAATTGATTTCTGACATGCTCCTTCAAATTTTATTTAGTTACTTTTTTTTACACATTTCTTCTGGTAATTTGAGGAAAATCAATAAGTGCTATTTTTGGCCCATCTCTTGCCCAGTCACAGTTATTCCTCAAGTATCCACAGCAACCTCCACAGAGTGCAGCTTGCAACATAGCGAGCTCAAATGAGTCAGCCTGAGACCGCAGCAGGTTGTTAACTCATTTGGCTTTTACGTGTCCGAACCGCTGCCATATTTGTGGCTTGCTAGATATATTTAGCATCAAATAACTCAGCATGGTCTAAGACACAATCAAGAACATCATTAAATAAGCCGTCATGAAGTATTTTAATGACCGCAACCTCCTTCCTTGTCCATGCTCTGTTGAAGTTAATGAAGTTGTAGCACAAAGTTGTGGTTTCTTTCAAAAGAGATTATCTTGATAAAGCATGTTTGTGGCCATTATATTGCCTGTTTGAAGAATATTATCTGCACACAAACACAGAACAATAACAGCAATAATTGTTTTCAATTAGTTTCAAATGTGGTGATACCTTCAGTAGTGATTAGTGCTGTGGATTATTACAGTGTAATGACGAGATTCATCATCTGAACGCTGAAATAACTGTCATCGTGAAAATATTGCATACGTCATAGTACTGTAGGGATATATTTTCTTTCATTATTCTATCATAAACATAAAATCCTCAGCCACTTTATTAAGTACATCCTCCTAATACTTGGCAGTCAATGTAGCCACAAAATATCATTATCCAGTTATGTTGTTAACTATCAGTGTGTTGGGTTTGTAATTCTTAATCCCCTCTGGTGATAAACTCTATATGTAGTTTACATATTTCCAGTCTTGGTTTCAAAGAGTATTCTATGATGAGGAACACAAATAAGCAAAATTTGAAGCTTTTTATTGTAAATATGCAGTTTTAATACAAGAACTACAGGAATAATGCTAGAAGCTAAACAAATATTAGCTATAAGACACATAAAGAGGAGCTCTGTCAACACCCAGAGGCTTCACTATAAATAACAGCTTATTCCAAGGCCACCTCATCACAGGAAACATGAGGAAGCTCCAGCCCTGTGCTTTCTTTAAAACCAGTAAACCCAGTGGAAGAAAACCTCTAAATGTAGCTGCTTTTCTCCATGGTTATTTGAAATGAGGGAGTAGGAATGCCAATAAGGTATAACACTGTAATTCTGTTTCTTTATATATTGTGACTTGTTTATAAAATCCAATTCGTAAAGGCAGTGCTATTTTCACGTCTCAACATGTTTACTTATGCTACTGAAACAGACAACAAAGTGAGAAGGGTTATAAACACACTAACATTGTCTTTAAACTTTTTTATGAAGATTTCTTTTATTAAATTAAAGATTAGGTGATAGTTGTCTTCCAGGTATTAAGGTGAGAAGAAATGACAGCCATTGGCAATCATTCTTTGGCTAAACATGAATCTTGGAAACCAAAATTGTTTTAGGATTTTAGGGTGTGGATCCTCTCTGCATATGAACAGTAGGGAAGAGTGAAATCTGTTTACTAGAAGTAATTCACTAAAAAAAACAGTCTGCTGATTGTTGAAAGGAATGGCTGTATGTACGGTAATTTATTGGTGGTAAAACGGTTCCTGACTACAAATGCATCCTGGGTGCTGCCTTAGGCTCTAATAGGGGAAAAGCAGTAAAGTGCTAGTAGACAACTGGTCATCTAAGGAAGTGACCTCTAGTATTAAAGCTGGTCATCTAAGGAAGTGACCTCTAGTGTTAAACCAGGAGTTTTAGTGGTTTGTTACTCTGAACATGACGGGCGTGTGCAACATAATGCCAAGAGGAAGTAATACCAGCATTGACAGTAGAGAAAAAAAATCTGTTGTATTTTTCCAAACAATTTAAAGTTTATCACTCCACAGTGAGAAAGATCATTCACAAGCGACTGTATATCACGGCATCCTCCCACAAAAAGAGGAAACCTGAAAGAGTCATATTTTAGACACCACAGACCTTAATTAGCATGACAATAAAAATATATATACGGTACGATTAGAAGTAGATTAAAGTGCAAATTGTGAGGAAGATTATTAGTCTTACCTTCCAATGGGTCCAGTACAGCCCCTTGCTCTGATGACTCTGCAGCAGAGAATTCAATGTTAATCATCAAATCAATATTCTGCACTCGTATAGCATGCAGAAGACTCCGATCGTTTACATTTATAAAAGAACGACGCTTAAAATGATGCAAATACATATACATTTGGCTTAAGAACTTCCCTACCGATTATACATTACATTTTTAAACCATAAATTAAAAATACAATTTATAATGTATTTGTCTTTTGTGTAAGATGAGTGATATTAAAAACTGCTACTGTTAGTTGCACAACAAACAAGTTGCAGCGTAATTATTCCCAAGGACAAAACGCAGAAAACATGAACACTCCTTATATTGCGGATGTAGTGTAGAGTGAGCTTGACATTTCCCAAGCTGTCATAGCGTTAATGTCACATCACACTTTGTTCATGCTGCGGCTAAACAAACATGTCAAGCCGATGTCCCCTCGCTAAAGTGAAGACCAGAGTGAGCTGACTGACTGCTGTCTTTCTTACTACAGCAGTGAATTTTTTTAAGTTCCTAAAAATGTAAAAGAAGTGCAGAATGTACTGTCTTTATATTGTAATCAGAAATATAAAAGAAATGTGCTGCCTTAAAGTCATGATTAAAAATCAAGAGAAACAAGAGCCAAATCTTGCAGATACACATGTTTGTCTTTTATTGTGTCATGTAAAATAAGTTTAAAATGATTGTGAATTGCCTATGGAGTGGGAATACAATAAATCTCGCTAATTTGGACATTTCAAGTTTATGTTATTGTCTAGATTGTTTTGTTTCAAGCTGATGGTACAGTGATAGGGCTCAGAGACTAAGATGTTTAGGTATTAGACCTGACACACAGCAATGAGCTTAAACCTTTAAGCCCTCTAATGCACAATGACCTTTCAAATGTACAGGATGTATCTTTCTCCCTTAGTCACCCATTCAATGTTTATTTACCTTAAACTGACCAAAAGAAAAATGACAGCATAACTTAAAAAAGGTAACTTTTCTATTTCATTAACATCACATTGTCCTCGATTCCACACAGCTCAAATGATTCCCTGATTCATATTCCCCCCATCTCATTTTCTAAACCAAACACTTTTTCAGCTTGTTCACACTTTGTCTTCCTCGTTCTTCAGCTAAGGGATAAACTGACAGCTGTGAAGAAAAAAGTATGCGACTATCCAAGCCACCTGTTGGATTTTCATGCTTTGTTGACAGAGTCATTCATAAGCCTGTTGCGGAGTTGCTGAAGGACGCTATGTTTTTCTTTTTTGGTCAAATAGGTTGTTGGTTGTTGGGTGTTTTGACTTGATGGAATAAGGGCAAAACGCAAGCTGAAGCTAAATAAGCAAAATACTTTGAAATTCAAAATCTTTCTCGATAGCATTTAAAGAGGCAACTATAACTGTGAAAACTTCTTCTGATCTAGATATCATATTTCTACGTCTCACCGAAGCCAAATTCATAGCTGCGATTTCAATGGCCATGTCTGAGACGAGATACATTCCAACTCAAAAAGAAAGTAAAAATCACCTCAGAAATTAAAAACTTTAGCTAGCTCAATTACAGACAGAGCGATGTGTTTATTGCCTGTAATTTTGTTAATTATGGCCAACAGAGAATAGAAACTTAGAATTCAATTTCCCAAAAAAAAGCTTGATCATTATTGCACTTTGATTTTTTTTTTTACTTTTTCTGTGATTTATTTTTTTGCTTTTCCCCTTAAACTTAATTTTGATAAAAACCTGCAAGCGAGAAGGCCAGGAGATGAAGGAGCAGGGCGAGGTGCAGCATGGCGTTGAAGCGAGAACCACCTGGTGGGGTCACAGCTAGAAACCTGGTTGATGAAACATCAGCAGGACCCCCTGGTTTTCCTAAATGAGATAAGAAAACAGAAAGAGACTGTTTAAGGCTCTAATAAAGTCTCTGCAGAGGAACCTTTAGTTAATAGCCTTTGCTGTTTTCTCTTGGGAAAAAATCTATTGGGTTTTGAAAAAAAAAATATCTTACTAGCTAGCTGCTTAGTAAAATTTATTTTTTTTTAACCGGTTCACCAATAAAGACCAGTTCAAATTCCAGAAGAACAAATATGTTTTCTCTTCCAGGGCTGCAGACATGCAGGACATTTCATACTTCACAGGAACTCGAGTGTAGGATTCCTGGGAAGTCTTCATATGTCTCTCTCACCCACTTTCTTCTTTCAGACACCACACAAAACCCTTCTGCCCAGAATATGTGTCAGGAACAAGCTGCAAGAACAGAATGATGTCATTTTGCTCTTGGACCCCCAGGAGAGAGAGAGAGAACCACATTTCTCTGTTCTTGCGGAGTCTGTATTACCCTTGAACTGTGTGATCTTCCTCTGCTCAAATTATAGGAACGCATTCAGTGTCATTTATACAGGCTTTTGACGAGCCAAGCTCCAGTTTTTCATAGCAAAAAAGAAAAGCATGAAGCTATAAAAAGAATAGTGGATTTAATATTAGATCATTTATCCTTGCAGTACCCTTTTCTAACTTACGCTACAGTTAGAAGACATTCAATGAACTGTATTTCCTTCATATCCATCCATCACTTGCCCACCGTTGTGACATGGGATGATATCAGGACCAAACAGCAGCTTTCATCAAGCTTCAGCAGCCAATCTCTGTCTCTCGGCACACATTAGCACACACACGTCTCTGCTTCCTGTCAGCCTCAAAGGCAGAGTCTCGTGATGGATTGACGTTTGATGACTGACTTTTGGCTAATTGTTTGAACATTCCCAAACTGGAAACAATTACATTTCCAAAGATGGTAGCACAATCTCTCACTCACTCACTCCCAGCAGCTCAGTTTGGAAACAAAACGCTGTTTCAGTTTGAAGTGGGCTTTAGCGTGTGACCAGTGCACAGGTTTCAGAGGGTCTCAGAAGGGCTACATTTTTCTGTGAAACTCCTTTTATTGAAATGACATAAAAAGTGCCAAGTGTACCAAAGTTTTTCTGGGCTTAGAACCACCTTCACTCAATCCATCTCTGCTGACTGCTGGACAGCTGACTGGAAGAAGCCTCCTACACTTTTCCTCACTTACAAGAAAGACAAATCTGACAGATTTTCCTTTTCTTAATATATGGACAGTCATGATATTGAGCTTAAGTAAGACACTACACACTAAGCATTTGAAAACGAAAACTAATACAGAGTACATTTATTTGTAATCTGTGGATCAAACTCTAAGCAACAATACATAGATGATTTAGGTAACATATTAAATATTTAATGTTATTTTAGCAACAATTCAACTAACGTTTACTTTAGTCTTTTAAATAAAACCATTTAAATCATGCTACAACTAAGTCCAAAACTATTCATAACAGATCTAGGTTTTAATATTTTTTTCAATTTTACCAATATTTGTTCTCTGTCTTAAAAAGACAGTGAAGTTTTGGATTTATCTAGCCAGAGCCATAACTTGAATCTGGTAGAGAATCTGTGGAGAAAGTTAAATAAAATGATTAGGGTGATGGTAAGGAGACCATCCAACCTCAAAGAAGCATGACACACACATTGTCATACCAGTGGAAACTTAGAAAAACCTGCTCAGCTATTTTAAAAAGGATTTGATTGCTGTGATGTCAATAGAAAAATTTTATTGTGATTACTTAAAATGGTAGGAATGAGTTGGCATGTCGTTTGTAATATTTAAGAGAAAAGAGCTAGAAAATTGTTTTTATTTAACTGAATCACTTATTACATTGTATTATTATCTTTTTGGAGAGTTCAATCTCATTTCCTATCAGAAAAAAACTTCTTGGTTGAATGAAAATAATATAAAATCTTAATCTGCCACGTCTGTGAATAATTTTGTCTGCTGCATGCATTTTTGTTTTCTGCCTTCATGTTAATATTCTAACACAGTGAAACTATGGGATTTATTTTTATTTTTTATCAAATGTATACGGTGAGAATTGAATAGTTCGTTGAAATGATAAAACAGAAGAGCAATAAAAGGAATAATAGATTTTCAAGGTGTGTTAGCAACATGAACTGTAAAACTGAATGCATTAGGGCAGACTGCTTGCTTTAAAAAAAATAATTTCTGAAAGATTTATAATTAAAGCTCAGATATGGATATTTAGACTGAAATAAGAATCTCTACTGCTTCAGCAGCAGAGGTGCAAAAAGTACATGGTAGACAGACCAAAACTTTAAAGTCATATTCATGAACCTTTTTTTTTTTTTCAACCCAACATCCTCTTTACAAAATCTCAGGGGAAATTAACCAGAAAATGAAAGCCTGAGTATCAACGCAGATGCGTCTTCCAAACCTTAACGACTCCATCTCGACTTTCTCGTTTGCAACGCGATTTCTGTCTGTGTCAGAAACCCCAATCTGAACATCTACTTTTCTCACCATCCTTCTGTCAGACTCACATTTAGTTATTTTCTGGTTCCTGAGCGCTGAGCATCAGATCAGTAACGCCGCACCTGTCCATTCGTTCCCCCCGCTCACACTGGATTGGCGACTCCTGATTGGAGTGTAATTGAACATGAGGCAAA
Organism: Alfaro cultratus; assembly: GCA_903066825.1. Taxonomy (NCBI): domain Eukaryota; kingdom Metazoa; phylum Chordata; class Actinopteri; order Cyprinodontiformes; family Poeciliidae; genus Alfaro; species Alfaro cultratus. The sequence goes on along the minus strand of CAEFZX010004720.1, from coordinate 204,643 downwards.
AACTATTGATTCTCCATGAGCGCCTTTGAGGCGTCAGCTGGGAGAGATTTAGAGGTGTGACAGAAGGAGTGAGATCTCAGAGCTCTCAGGAAAAATAGAGTCATTTTGCCAACAATAGATTACAAGAAGGAGAGCACGTGTAATTGGCAGTTTGCATAACACCAGCAGCAGAACTGCAGCTTAAGCTACACACAGGCAGACACTGTAACCCACACCACGGGTCCGCCATGCTGAACATAAGAGTAACGGCTAAGCTGTACAGCTGTAAGACAGCCATACAGTGGGGATTTCATCTCTACGAGGGGCTGTATCTTAGCAACCAACCTTTCAAAAGCAGCAGTTTGGTGGCTGCAGGGGTGGGGGCGCTTTTGTAGCCAGAGATGATACTATGCAAAAAACTCATTTTAATCTGAAGGAAAAAAAATGCTATGGATGTAGAAAGACTGCCAATAGCGAGCTGGTCATCTATTTAACAATAGCCTCATATAGCCTCACTATAGCTATTATTTCTGTCTCTCGTGAATCCTAAATGGCCTTACTCTAAAGAAATTATGGGCAAACAAAAGAAGCGCCATTAAAGTGTTGGAGAGTTGAAGGAATCAATCCCATCTATGCCATTAAGAATGGTCACTGGATTGATAAGTGATAACACATCAGACCAGTAGATAGCAGGTCTATACAATCAGTATCAATGCCGCCTTGCACTTCCTCTGTGCTAACTTAGCAGCCTGAATGCCTGGGATGGAAATACTCCATCTATCTTCAGGTATTACAGGCTCTGGACATGAAAGCCCTTCAACAAGACCATTTCTTCTCTTCATAAATCATACCCATGATGACGGCAAAGCTATTACTGCTGTTAGCTCGATTTTAGCAAAGGTTTTGTCAGGCTATGTACCCCGAGCTTTGCTTTGCTCCCTGAATTTTAATGTTCTTCTGTGTCCTTAAGTCACTTTCAAAGCTCAGTCTCACTGCTCTGAAAACCTTGTACATGTTACCGACAGAAGAAGCCTTTGGGAGCTAATTTTACGATTTAACTGCAGTCTGAGGATCGATAGTGTCATTAGTGATTGTTTTATGACTCCAACTTTCCTAAAGGCCTTCCAGTGTTCGTTCCGGTGGGAAATGCATAACTAAGTGGCTAGAAATGTTTTTTTTTTTAATCATTCTTAAGTATGAGGGGTCTGGATTTGAAAATATTGGCAAAATGTTAATCTAACCACATTATCCCCCTTCCACTTCATCCACTTCACAAGGAGTACAAAAAAAAAAGGTGACTTTTGTTGTGGCCTATTTCAAAATGAACAATATAAGAAGAAGCTTTAGTTTTGGTAGATAAAAAAACATAATAAATTGTTGCTTTCCTCATCTATGTGTCATGACCACAGGAGGCATTTGGAGACAAGACGGCAAGTCAAGAACTTTAAATGACAGATTAGACTTGGGGCTTCGTACTATGGAGGAAAACTCAACCCATCGATTTATCTCTTTCTCCATCCTTCTATGATATTGGAGCCCCTGGTTTGAAGCAGAGACTCAGAGAGCAAAGATCTAAAAGCATTGTTTTCAAAACTATGCTTTTAGATCCATGAACAGGATTAAAGACAAAGGGCAGACATAAGGCCCATGTGCACTGAAAGTTAGGATTATAATTAAAAAAAGCTTGGAAAAAGAAGAAGCAAGAAGAGGTGGCCGATGTGTTGTAATTGAGACATTCAGTAATCAAGAAATTAAAATTCAGCAATTGAAAATTCTTACATTTAAAAAAAATGCATGATTTAAAAGTCTAATTATTAAATTAAAAATACACTTTACTGATGATGAGCATATTGATATTTGACTAAACAATTTAATTATTTCCATGACGCTCTTTAGTGTCTGAATCCAAATAATTTCTTTAAAATACGTTCATCTTGCATCTGCACATCAATAATCAAACCTTCCTATTTTCCCTCATAATTGCAGTCAGCTAAAGTCCAAAAACAACGCCAGTTCCATGTCTTTGTGTTCAGCTTTGTGGCAGGCCCCAGGCTCTAATTTACTTATTGTGAGCATTATTGATCCTCTAATCTTTTTCTCAGAAAGAACGCCGTGCATGCATTTCCCTGGTTACCAACTTCCTCTGGTAACTAGGAAAGCAGGTAACTGGGACAACTGGTCAATGTGGAATTTCTTTTTAGATCGAATTAGCGCTACGGGCAGCATATTACAGAGCCATGCCTTACGGAAACAGGGAGGACAATGCAGACTGTAGGGCCTGCTCATAAAATTGCATTATTTATTTTTAGATTTCAGCCGACAATGCCATTAGACAAACATACTGGAAGCAAAGATAATGAACAGCATTGACTAAGATGACATTAAGATGAAACAGAGATGTACTGAGTCTGACATAATCTGTTTGGAGAAACAGTGATTTCATTAATGTTAAAGAGAATGACAGATTATTAGTTTCCAGTATATTCTCATTGGAAAATGTCAAAAATACTGATAAATGTATTTTCTCCCACTGTTTGGCTAAATGGAAACAGAAAAAAAAACAAAAAAAAAAAACATTTCACCTAACATGACCTCATACACTTGATATGAGTACATATGTTCCAGAATGAGACACTAGCTGTGATGGATTCCTTACGGATGCTGAATCAATCCTATTTTCCCACAAAGAATTAATTATTTATGGCAAAAACTATTGATCTTAAGCTTCAAAAAAGGCCACACTCAGCCTGCTTGTCACTTGAACTCCCTGCTCTGAAACACGCAGCCAAGGTGATCTGTATCCAGGGGAAATAAGACTAAACACTCTACAGGAAGTAATGTTTGTCTCCCAAAACACTGTGATTCTGTAAAGAACATGATATGCACATCAGTTACCTAAGCAAGTGTTGATTTAGACCAATTGTTTGGTCTAAATCAGTCTATTGTAGCTCTGACTGCATGTTGAAGAAAAGCTTTCCAGCAGCATGATGCTCCTAGTACCAGTTGTCAATATGTGGATGTTGTGTTTAGGGATGACGTGAAGTTTATATGTATGCAAAAAAGTTACATTTTGGTTTTATGTGATCCAAGTACCTTCTTCTAAGTTTGTTGTTGCTCCTAAACGGCTTTTCTCTTTGCATTGCACCATGATGGTCAGGTTTGTAAAGCCCACAGCTAAACGTTGCCCTAGCAACAGTTTCCTCTACCTGAGCTATGGATCTCTACAGCTCTTCCTTGTTCTTCATGATGGAGAAAGTCAGTTTCATTTTAAATAACGCATCTTTACACTGCAGTAACTTTAAGGTTTTTCAAAGCCCGATTTTTTTCGATATGTTGAAGGATTTAACATATCCTTCAACATATCCTTTTAGTTCAGATGACTGTCTGAACTAAAAGATATTACATCTACCGCAAATATTCCCCACTGCTTCAAAATCAATGTTATTCATGATGTAATCATTCTCAAAACCATCCAGTTATTGCTCAGTGTTTCCCCCATCTCCTCTTCCTCCTACTTCGCTCTGCCTCTTTTTCTCTGCATTTCACCTGCTAGAAGGAGCTACACTAATATAAGCTATTTATCCAAACCCCTGCTGTTAACACCATGCTACCCAGGGCCACAATGCTTCACTACCCTCAGCTGGTTTGAATATCAATGACCTCAGTCATTCAGTCCATGAACAGCAAAGCTGGGTCCTCTGCATGCATGTCATTAAGCTTTAAACCAGGCGGTGTCTGTAACCGAGCGTAAAAGCTTGATGTCAAGCACTCATTCTGAAAAATTGTTATTGCCGAAGCCTCTTTCTTGGCAAGCAACAAGATGGCTATGGCGCCACAATAAATCAACTTGGTGAAAAGATTACATCACATAATAATTGCATTTAATTCGATTTATTTAGATGATGCTCTGATTAGTAAAGGCTTCTACTGATGTTTCAAGAAATGATTAGCAATAGCCCCATCAATTACCGTTCCATGAGCAGTAAAGGAATTAGCAGCTAACATGGCTAACTCCAAAGCAAGTAAATGGTCATAAATGGTGGACCCAGACTCTGGTTGACAGCGGCAGCAGAAACTAGTCAGAACCAGTAGTTACCAATAGTCTAGACTAATCACACTAAAAAACAGATGCAAGCTTATCAGCAATACAGAACAGGGAAGATTTTGTATTGACCGTTTTTTTTGGTCGCATCGTTTTCCCAATTAATTCTACACCTGAATGTAAGGAACATTAGCACAAATTAATATAATGAAAACAAAGTTAGACTTGAATTGTTTATATTTTTCTGGTCTTTATTAGAAATACCTATATGCTCCTGTTAAAAATGGTGTAAAGTGAAAATATTTTTCTTAATATTGATCATGAATGTTTTGTACCATGACAACTCCCTGCTCTAATAAAATCCACAGTGGAAACGTAGTTAAACAGAAAAGGTACCGATTCCAGCCACACAATTTTGGGAGGTTTGCAAAAAAATAAAAATAAAAAAAAAATTGCCATAGTGAAAATTTATTTTTTTAAATTACAAAAATAAACTCTACAATAATTAACTGTCTATGTCTCTGTCACTTGTTTTTTTTTTCTCTCCACTTTCTAAAACTAAGAAACAAACCAAGGACATCCAGCCTTAAAATTAAAGGCATTAATTAAATCAAAAAATATGTCAGCTTTTCTAACTAAACAAACCGACAAGTGGGGTACACAATTCATCAAGTAAGAATATTTGAAATATTTCTTTAATTTTCAAATTCCCACATTCCCAAAAAGAGTACCGCACATAAATAAATGTGAGGTGATCTGGAAAGCTTTCGTTTCATTTTGCATACTCGACACAATTTCTCCTGCAGGTCATTTTTTCACAGGAGTAACCCTTTTTATTTTATCACCGCGCAGAAAGGGAAGACTGATTTACACTTACCCATATGATCCTGCTCAGCAAAATGTGCCACATGTGCGTCAAGCTATTTAAAGTGTGTCACATTAGCTATGAGCTATTGTATCACAAAGGTCAAAGGTCTGGGAAAAAAAAACAAAAAAACTTGCTCTCAATCAGGAGAAGAGGGCTCTGCGTAATGACATCCATTCATATGGCTAATAAAGACTTTAAGGAAGACGTTTCTTCAGAAAAACCAATAACATGCTTTGAAACCTTTATATCACGGTCCTCAATAACATTACGGTAAACTCCCATAAATCAGTGTTATTACTAGACGACAGAGTTCAGCTCACTCTTAAAGGCAAAGCTGCACTGACAAAACAGGAAGCTGAAGGGAAAAAAAACAAAACAATCAATAATCACCGATTTTACACACAGTCAGGTTTTAGATAGACAATCTGCGTTATTTATGCACCACGCTTTGTTGGGTGGCAACAATGATATGCATTTAATTGAAAGGCTTAATGGCTTTTCTCTTTATCCTCCTTACTAGATTAGAGTGTATAAGTCCTACATCACAGATTAAGCAGACCAAATTATCTAGCAATAAGACAAGAAATGAGTGTGGCATGACTTCACTTTGAAACATGAAGACTGTTATATTCATTAATGCAAACATAAACTATTTTGACCAACTAAATGTGAATAATAAGAGGTAAATATCAAGGCTATTATTGACCAGTTGTATTAGTTTTAGCAGACTTTGTGTGCTGAATATGAAGGGGTCAATAAAGACAAAGCCAGAAATAAAGAAGGAAAATGATTGTTTGTGTTTTTAAGGATGATACTATGAAATAGGATTTGTTATGGTCCTAATTTGTACCGTTTCTTACTAATCGAGTCCTCAAACATCCTGGAAAACAACTAATTCAATTTAGCTTATCTGTGCTTTGTCACATTACAAACACAAACTCCAGTGAATTTGGTTGAAGCAGAGCAGCCACCTCGAAAGATGCATATTAGGAAGTTTAATAAAAAGAAAACTTCCAGGTCTTTTCTCAGAGGAAACAAGGAGCGTGGAGCATGAAACAGGCTCCGCAACAGAAGAATCCAGCCAAGAAGAATGAGAAATCAGGAGCCTAAATAATCAGGGAAGGGTGGGAAGTGACAAATGTGATACAGCTATGGCAGGGAGGAAGGAGAAAAACTGAGGGAGACAGTAATTATTACAGAAAGGAATTGAACTGGGACTCAAGGGATCAAGAATTCAAAATGGGAAGCCAATAGACAATAGTTTAAGAGAAAAAAACACAAATATACAAGAAACATAACACAAGAATAAATTAAGAAACAAAACATAAAGGTATGAACTACTATGGCAACACCTTCAAAAACAATAATAAAAATAGGGAAATTTGCATAATATTACAAAATCTATGAAAGATAAGAAACCCACCACAGAAATGATCACATACAAACAAAAATCAAAACCTAAACACCCAAGGATTGTGACACAATATGTTTTTGATGGATTTTCTTGACTGAGCAACAAGTGAACAATCGTAAAATGGAAGTCAGTCAAAGTCTTTGATAGCTTTTTCAAATAAAAATCTGAAAATCTGGCATAAACTAGTGTTCGCACTCCGGAGTCAATACTTTGTAGAACCAGATGTTCAATCAATTATGCAGAGTTGATCAAAATAACAGCTTTTAATCAGGCATTAAGTGTGTTTTTTGCCTTTCTAAATGTTTTCCTATTGGTCTGATGTAATATTCTAAATTTGTTAGCTTTTGTTTCTGATCTAACAAATTGAACACATTTCGTTTGTTTTTTTTAAAGCTTAAGATTTTGTTTGATAACCAAATTTTGTTTAAAACCTCTACAAAGCTGTCTGCTGTGTTCCTTGTGATTCTTCCAAAAAAAAAAAAAAATTGAGAGTGTGAATAGTCCAGCAAGACATTATGTACCATCAATGATTTTCTTCGTCATCACCAAACAGAAACTCTTGTGCGGTCCCGACCCAAAACAGCTAAAGTGAATTTGCATCGGCAAAGTCCCAGCGGTCTTGCGCAGACGGACGTGGAAACCATGCAAAGGCCCTTAGCAGCCCGTGTCCTCCATCCCCTCCAATACGCCGACCCTGCCAAGTGTCCTAAATACTCCTCTCTATTGTCTGCCTAAGAAAAAAAGCCGTACTGCTGGATGGGAGCAATCTCTCAAGGTGCAAAGCAGGAGGGAGGGACGATGGGGAAGGAAAAAGGCCAATTCCCTGAGCAGGACAGGGAGCCATGCAAATAGGACACCAGTAAGCGAGCCTCCCTGCAGTGAGAATGCCCCAGAGAGGGGTCGTCTCACTGTGGCCGAGGTTTAATCTCTTAAATCCTTCTGTCCTACTCATACACACACACACACACACACACCCAGGGACACCCCCAACCAAAACCCCCAACCAAATTGAAAACACAGGGGGCACATATATGATTTCTCCACTCTCACCATCTCTCCCCTTCATCCTAGACTTAAGCCCATATTATCAGCTATATCGTCATCACCCTTATTTCTGCAAAGAGGGCTTATGTTGCATAAAAACCTTCTGTCCAGCAGAGTTCCTCCATTGATAAGAAGCATAATATGGTATCATTGTGCAAGAGTTGTTTAAGCAGGCTGAATTTCTCACACTCTATCATACAAAAGAATATTTAAAAAATCAACCAGTTGTCTCTGAGCTTGCTTGGACTAAAATAGTAGAAGACACATTAATTCAAAGTTAAGAAGCGATTCCCTTGAAATTAACAACAGTCAGATGTTACCTAGAATTTCACACGGACTGCAAAAACAGGTTATTGGAAGGGGTTGTTGTTTGGTTTTTTAGCGTTTTTATGTTCTGCGCTGCTATAGCAGTTTGTCTAAAGCACATGCAGCTTTATTGTTCATTTCTGAGGAGGTATCTTACTCAGTGTATGGCTAAAGTTAGATCTGCTAAGGATTTTTGCCAATGGAGGAATTTGCACAGAAAGCAATAAGTCAAACATTAGGTCTCATCCTCTCTATTATCATTAATTCATTTCTTAATTTATTTATTTTGAACATGATAGAAGTGTAAAATCACACACATGAACAAGGAATGCAAGAGACACATATTTTTGTAACCACAATAATCTTAACAGGCTCGAAAAGGAGTAGGAAGAAGTAAGAAATTTATGAACTCCTACCCCATAAACTCAAAAAAATATTTTCAGATGGACCCTCATTATTAAATAATAAAAAAAGAAAAAAAACTAGGTGCATCCATACATCCATAGCCACACACACTCATATGCATTGGCCTCAGTTTACATATACACATTGGTGCTAACTCTCACCCATATTTCTATATTTTGTGAAAATAACCTCCTTATACTTCCTTTTAAATTGTGTTAAATTTTGACTTTGTTTTAACTCCTCATTTAACTTGTTCCATAATTTTACACCATGACTTGTGTGAGATATCATGTCACCAATTGTCTTTCTTCCGGTTCAAATAGATAATTTGCGAACAAAACTGAAACGGACTGTTCATAAGCTAAACATCCCTGAGCATCAAAACGACCAGTTTTATACAAGTGTGCTGCTTTACATTCAGGTCTCTTCTCACTTGGCTGTCTACTCCAAGTTTTTCCATCTGTATTTTCCTCAGACTGGGTCTGAATTGACTCCACCTTTGGCCCATATCCAGGCTTGGAGAAAGGCTGCTGTTAAAACTTACAGTAAACACTGCAGCTTCCTGAAAAGTTCGTCAAGTCGTGCAGCACTTTCTCCACATGCAGGAGGATGAGAACAGCGGAAAACAAGGAGTACGGAGGACGGCATGCGTAAAGCGTCTCAGCATGAGTCACCCATGAGTAAACAGCAAAAGATGATTTTATTCAGTTATTCCCAGGTGAAAGTTTTTTGTGTGTTTTTGTTATGTTTTTTTACTGAGTCTATGGCTGGGAATCAGATGCAGGAGGCTTCCACTCTGTTTGGAAGCCTCTGGGCTGCAGAAGTAAAGATGCTGAATAGGTGCAGCACAGATTGAGGACGGGGGAAGTAAGTAAGATCTGGAGATGTATATTAAGACAGTGAAGTTCACAGCTCTTTTCTAATTGTTATTGCAACGATGGAAGACATGAATCCTGACTGGGCTTGACACAGATGACGCCTGATTACATTATGTAAAACCGACAGAATGTGAGACGTGAATGACGACATTTTTATGTGAGGATTTAGTGTCATTGGTCATTCACCACAAAGTGATTTCAAATAATATCAGCAGACATTAAGAGGTTACGGGAGAGCATTTTTGCGAGGAGGTAAAGACGGCGGACTGATGCCAGAACGTACTCAATAAAATCAGCCGCCTCCAAATGTCCGCACTTAACCTTTGAGTCATTTAGGCTAATGGATGAGGTCAAGAGATTTGCAGTTGGTGCTCGGGAACAAATCTAATCTGATGGCTTCAACTTAGATCAACCAGGCAGCAGAATTATGCAGAGAAGTAGAAAATTCTCCCTTTTATCAGGCACTCTGCTGTTATTCATAGAGTATGAGCTTCCTGGCTAATCAAAACCAAAGCAAACGCTCAGGAAGCTGACAGTAAGTAGTGGGTCAAAGAGTGTAAGAATAGAGCATGAGAGAATAACTGGCTTTATTTTTCATGTTATTTCTTCCTGAGGTATTCAGGATTTCTGACTCAGCACAACTCCTCTAATCCTAAAGTAAAAACTTAGATCTCTCATTTTAATCTAAAGCAAGAGCTGCAGTACAGTTACACTATGGTCAGTCTGACCTCTGTTTACACGTTTGTAACTCTAGGTACATTTTAATCAGCCGTATTTGATAAAAAGAAAAGTAAAAATACATATATACTATTTACTTGTATTTTTTTTCCAAAGAAAGAAAAGACGCTTCAGCTGAAGCTCCAACATATCAAAGCTGAAGATGTTTTTTAATATTAATTTAAAAACAGGTCCTTTGGAAAGGCTGACCACCACCTAATTAAAAAGACATGTTTCTTGTGTCTTCATGTTTTTTCTTTAGTTCAATAGACTAATAGTGTTCTAATTGTGACCGAGGAGTGAATTTAGGAATAGAATAGTAATTTAAAAATCAGTTTTCTTGAGTTTTATTTTTCTGCTCATTATAATCAGCAGACGACTGAGCATGCAGACAACTTTGCAAATTACTCCAAACTAATTCCACATGAGAAGCAGAAAGTAGCTCTGGTGATGCTGTCAATGTCTCGTCTAATTTCTGATTTGTGCTGTTGTCTTCTCAAACCTGCCAAGCTCACGGTTTCCGTTTGCTTTGATCATGCTTGATACGATTCTCCATATCAGCAGCATAATAAGGTGGCTGGATGCATAAAAAATAAGGAACATAAAAAGCACCCAGTGACTCATGTTTATGAGTAACACTTACGAAAATGGCTTCATTCCTTCTTTTACCTTTCATTAACATTTGCATCATTTAATATAAATAACATGTTTTTCCTTTTGCTTTCTTTTTTTTCCAAATAAAAGTATATATATACATTAAAAAAAAAACTTTCTTGAAACGCGTTGATTAAGAGCAGAGTAAATGGCTCTTGGTAGTGTCGAGCTGATTGTTCCTTCAGCCTTTTATTACTGCTCAGTGAGTCAGCTGAAGAGAGCAGAGGCACAATGAGCCGAGGGTTTGACTTAAGAGAAGAGGCCAAATTGCACCCAAGGCGCCCAAAAGAGCTCTTGTGTGCATGTTCATGTGGGCTGTGCTGAGAGGTTTCGGTAAAAGCAGGCACCCTGAACGGCATTTAGCTCCCATTGGGAGACTTGGTTTTAGTGCGTCAAAGTCAAAAGAGATGCAAAAAGAAAAGATAACAGACAAAATTACAGGTCATTTTTCACCAATTTTACTAACTATTAGCAATGTGTGACAAAGAAGTTTTCAATATTGATGTAGATACTGCTGTTGCATACATTGTGAGGTGAGTTGGAGTTTGTACTTGACGAGACGCGATGTCCAACTGGAGACCGAGTGTGGTTATAGCCACCCTGAAGTGCCACATAAAGGGGAAAGGGAGAGTACAAAGGCTTGTTCATCTCCAACCTCTGCACAGCTGGCTGAACAACATGGCAAATGATTAGCGCAAAGAGAGAAATGTGGGGGGATGAAGGCTTCAAGGCTGGACACACCACAGTTTGTTGTATCATTCTTCAAAACGCACCACAATGCAAATCTGCTTCAATGATCATTTGAGTGTTTAGGGTTAATTAGATTTTAAGTCTCTGTGAAAACAGTCGAGCAGAAATGTTGCTGTATCTAGACGAGTGTGAAATTATGTTATCTCAAGAAAGGCATGCGTGATGAAGATGTTTGTTGGTCGTAGGAGACGGACATCTCCACATTCATCTCAGTCTCTCACAAACGCCGACTTCCTTTCATTCACATGTGCGTCCCTGAGAAATCCGTTTAAATTTTTCCCTGATTCCACTTACTTCAAATGATGTGTAATTATGAAGTCAAGCGAAAATAATTCAACAAATCAATAGCCTAGTAGTTTCAGATTTAGCAACTGTCATTAAACTTTTTCCGAATACAAAATAGCCCTGTGGTTGTGGAATATTGCTCTTATTACAGCTAAACGGTTCTGGGAAAGCTCTTCCTGTTTGCCAAACAGTTAAGAGCATTAAACGCTCCTGAATCGTATGATGTATATTCATTGTTCTGGTTCTGAAGTCCATGTTAATGGAAGGTCGGTAACAACTGGCGCTTCAAAAAGTTGACGAGTTGCCGACATTAACAATCACTTTCACTTTGTCACAATACCACTGCTGGTAAGAGAAGCAGGCACATACATACATTCATATCACACTGGCTTCACTGTAAACAGGCTGGAAGGCACGAATCTGCCGTGGCAAAGGAAGTTTGAAAATCCTTCATCCAGCATATAAAAATCAGATATCTAAGTTATTGAAGCTTAGATATCAGCAAACCCCAATCATTTATTCCGCTAGAAACGTCATCTAAATAAACTTTAGTGTTGGTCAGCTGCAGTGTTCCATAATATTCCCACACATTGCTTCATACACTTTCAACCTTCATGAATGTTAGGTTCTTGCTCAGAAACCGAGATTATGTTCAGGACTTTGACTAGGCCGATCTCTAAAATTCAACTTCAATGTATTTTTGTCTTTAGATAATCTTTAGACACCTCTGTAAAATTGTTGTCTTTGAGTTTGTTTGGGGGTTTTTTCTGCTTCCTTTGTGTATTTTAGGCAAAGTGGTGAAAATGTTTTTCTCTAAAATGGATTTCAGTGATTCATAATTAAGGATCTAAATGAGCTTTCAACCAGGCTAAAATCCCTGAATTCTTTTGGATCTCAAAGCTCAACCCATCACAAGAAAAAAATAAAATAAGTAATTGTACCAAGACTTGGAGCAAATTTTTGCAGGCTCACTCAAGATGAGTCATTTGATTACAGACACTGAGATACAATTCCGACATTTTCTGAGAGCGAACAATTTACACAGATGCCGCTGGATACACATAATGCTTCAGTAGGTTTAGCCTTCCTCCGAATGTGCAGCTCTGCAGTTTTAGGTAGGATGCTTCATTCTGGGACAGATAATGAGCTTCTCCCTCTGCAGAGGACAGAATCCCAGAGCCAGCAGGGCTGAGTGGAGCGAAACACACAAACATACACGCTGACAATAACCGCAGAACAGCAAGCAAACTTCTCAACTTTCCCCTCAACTCTGGCTGCTGTCTGCACACACACACCCAAACACACCAAACTAAAGCTGCTACAAACCTGAGGTGAACACACCCACAAGCACCTGCAGTCTCCTTAGCGTTGTGTCGACGGCGTTCAGATCAGCTGCATTTCTCTCCACACGAGCGTGCCTGAGGATAAACTGTTAGCAGCCGCTGCCATGGCATCCTGCGCCCTTCTATTACGTCTACACACGCACACACACTTATGCAAGCTCATGTAAGCACGGGGCTGTCAAATCACAGGGCTTCCCAGCTGTGACCTCAGAAAACGCAGAAGAAATAGGAGGATGAAAGAACATGGGAACAGGAAGAGGGGAAGGGGGCAACATATGATTGTTTATAGAGACATGAAGAGTGATAAGAAGATATTGACTTAAAGAGCGGCAGTGATCCGGGAGGACACAAAGATACTGACATGGGAATGAGCTGCACATTAAAACAAACAAACAAAAAAAACAAGGATGAAAGTTGTGATCCCACAGCTGGAAATATTGGAATATAAATATGAAGTTGAAATAGAAAAATGTGGCACATATCTGTCACTCCTTACACAGCTTACTTTTTCTGTTATCTCTCTTTATACTGATTTCCCATCCTTTCATCCATAATGGATATTTTGGAAATGGTGTCATCCTCTTGCCGAGGCATGTGCCCCCGGAGCCAGTCACACTGTATTGATTTCCGCACCAGAGGAGTCATCAAGGCATAGATAATGGGGGTTTGGAGTCTCACTGGACTTTCTGCATCTTCTCCTTCCCCCCTCAGGAAGCCGGTCCATCTTTTTCTGTCATCTGCTGTCTGCCCTGTCCAACTGGATTTGTTGACTTAGAGCTGAATGATGTCCAGAGGTTTGTCTGCTAGCCATTGTGAAACAGTAAGCAACGAAAAGAGCTAGAAGAGCAAATTGTGCGAGTAGTTTGGTTGCATATCAATGTCATTCAGAAGAGCATGGTTTGAATTTAAAAATCACAAGTCAACAACACCCTTGCTTTGGATCGAACAACTCACTAAAGATCTCCGTACAGTCCCTGTCACAATTTGTAACCCACAAACTTCAGAATATTTTATGAGGAAACTGGGTGACAGAACAACACAATGTAGTGTGAATAGTTTTTAGATTTGTAAGTACAATTCTGAAAATCGTGACAGGCAATAGTTTCCTTTCTCTGATGTTCTTAAATAAAATCCACAAACTCATTTAGCTTATCTAGAAAGACCTCTGAAGATTGTAAATGAAAAAGCACCATGAAGATCAAGAACCACAATAGCACAGGGTGTCGCACAACGGCAAACCTGCCAAGAGATGCACAAAAACTGACAAGCAAAACAAAAAAAATCAGTAAAGCAGACCAGAGGACAATGGCAACTCTGGCGGCGCTGCAAAGATTCAGCTTGAGAGGATGAATCTTTCGATAGGACGAACATTGGTTGAGTGATTGATGATTTTGGAAATTTTGCTCATTTTTCGCCACAGTAACTCCGATTCCCAATAAAAATAATAGCATCCTTCTCGGGATCAAGCAGCTCGTTTTGATACCTTTTTTGTGGGCGAGCACGCAGCAGTACGAGCCGCATTAACGGTAGTGGCAGAAAAATAAAGAGACATTCTACTGACAATGTTCAACGATGAGAACAACAGGTGCCTTCCATGCAAAGTATCATTTCAAAAAAGCAAAGGAAATCTTATGCTTTTTGAACAACAACAATATTTGTTGTTAAATGTTAGATGAGCGCGTTTTCTGGTAACCAAGTGCCACGAAGTAAACATCTGACTTTTACTTTTGCAAAATTTACCAACAGTAAATTTCTTGTGTCTCAGCAGATAAATAGTAATTCAAAAGAGCCCAAGTTTTATAAACAATATTACTTGTTGTTAATTTGGTGTTAAGAAATTATTTTTTATTTTTTTGTTTTGTTTTTTCTGGTAACGAACTGCCACAAAGTATAAGTCAGATTTTTACTTTTGTGTTGAATGTCTGTTTTAAAATATATTTACCACCAATGACAAAAAAATAAATAAATAATTCTGCCAAATTCACCAACTGTACAGTTCTTGTTAAGTAGTAAGTAGTGTCAGATTAGTAGTATTTCAAAAGAGCAGAAGAAATCTTATGTTTTTTGAACAATAAAACAATATTTGTTGTTAATCTGTTGCTAAGAGATGAGCGTGTTTTCTAGTAACCAAGTGCCACGAAATAAACATCTGATTTGTACTTTTGCAAAAGTTAAAATCAGAAGGCAGCGCATTAACATTAGCACAAACATAGCTAATGTAGCTACTGCCCACATAAGCAGTAGCCTTTTCCCTAAAATGAGCTTTTTAGCTATTTTGTTTATTTGTTTTGTTCATTCATTAGCCATGTTTAGCCCACATGCTATTGAGTACATTGTAGTTTACTTTAGCATTGATGCTAATTTTTAGCATTGGAACGTTTGGTTCCAACCAAAGGCCACACTTTGGCAGGCCCAGTCTAAATTTCTTCAGAAATTTCCTAGTTCCTGATATCATAGCGCCATAAATTCAGTTTTTGGTTGTGAACATGACAAGAATGTGCAAGAGCTAAAGGCTTTGATACCGTGAAGCTCCTTCTGCTTGGTTTAGTCTGCAACAGCCTGACTCATGTCTCGTCTCTGTATGCCACATTTAGGCTAATTTAAAAAGATATCCACCCTTTGCTCTGACCTCCTTTGACTCGTTCCTTTACTTATAGGTCAGGCCGGCCTTACAATGACTGATATATGTCGCGCTCATAATGCTGCACTTTTTAGGACAGGTCAACAACTGATTTTCCCCTTCAGGGTTATAGCACATCACAATGCTCAGCACAATAGAGATGAACCCGCAATGCGAGTTGGAATCTGCTGCTCACTTAAAGCGGCACCTTTAATAGAGTTAGCAGCTATAAAAGGAAGGGTCAGTGGGTTGTTTTGCGGCGTTTGCAGAGATGTTGCATCCTGAAAGACGTGGGAGAGCATTGTTAAATGGGACAAATTTCATGCTCGCTGAACAAAACGGAATGTAAAGAGGGAAACTTAATGCGAAGAGACAAGATGAAATATGTCAAGCTATTGTGATTTTTAAAAAAACATAATATAAAGGCAAATAGCTTAAATTTATTCTTTACAAGAACTGCATGCTATATGTTTCAAAATTAATTTACATTTGAAAAGAATAAACTCTGCACAGGCATTCTTATAGGATAGATGACATGATTAACTCAATTGATGAGATTTTTTTGAAACTGCATATTTTCTTTGTTGTTGATTTTTGCTTCTTTTTTTTTAACGTAAACCCCTAAAAGAGATAAACCTTTTTTTTTTTTTTTTTATCTTTGCAGGTTGCATCTATATCCTCTACTTTATGCAGTATTTATGAGAATTGATCGCCAATATGGCTGCATTCCCGATGGCAATTGCCACATTTCTGATGCAACAGAGTTCACACACACACGCACACCCCGCTCTGAAATGAAACAACAGAAACCCGGAGCGAGTGCAACATAATAAATGTTTCCATGTCTTGTGGCAACCTAGAGCTCAGAGAGCCAGGTTTTTTTTTTCTGTGTGGAGTGGAAAAAAACAGCTCTGACAGTTCGCTTACAAACAAGGTCACACAACGTGACCCAGGACTCGTATTTTTGTTACTACGTGCTTAGACAATTTGACATTTTTCCTTTCTTTCTTTTTCGCTCCAGTGTATTTAAGTACCTTAATATCGCCTCTCAACAACTAACAGGAAGGAGAACTGCAGAGTGGTAATTATTTCCGAGAACTAAAGCTTCATGTCAGAAAACGCTGCCTTTTACCAGCTGCCTGAATGCAGCGTTCTTTTCCTCTTCACAGGCAACATCTCAGCGTTGGGCTGCGCTGTCTTCATTATCCGCTCAGACGACTGTTTGAACAGACTGCAGGCGCCGTTTGAGCAGACGAGTCTTAAACAGGGACATTTACCTTTATTCTGTACATTCCCCTGATGCGGTTTGACACACAGTCAAGCAAACAGTCCAGCTTCTTTTTTCTTTTTTTTCCACACTGAAAGCCAGCAAATCAGGGAAAGGGAAGCTGTGTGGGTGGATGTGGCAGGTTAAGACAGAATGAAAGATATGAAAGAGAAACTTGCTGGAAGTGAAGCGCAGAAGTACTTTTGACCCTTTTTTGTCACCTTACACAAACATCAATGTGTTTCAATTGGATTTTATAAAATCCCCAAACTGAGCAATACAGAAATATGAAACTAAACAAAAGCAAGTGTAGTGTGCATTTGTATTTACACTCCCTGGATCAATGCGTTACTAGCGTAAATGCCTCCACCACATTTACACACCCAGATTCTGAAATTTCGGCTCTTTCTTCTTGGTAAATAACTCAAGAGCAGTCGACCTGAACGGCGGGAGGCGTCTGTGAGCACTAGTTTTCAAATATTACCACATTTTTAGTCTGGATTTTGACAAGTTCATTTTAACATAAGAGCTTCGCTGCGGCTTTCTGTTTAGCGTTGCAAGTCCCAAGTGTTTAGCAGACTGTAACAGGTGTGCTTCAAGACCTGTCATGTATTTAGCTCTAGTCATGTTCCAGTCGCTGGTGTATCATCCCATACAGCTTGCAATCTATACAGATTTTAAAAATAAATAGATAAATAATTAAAGTCCCATGTCATTTCCCTGCCTCTTTACAAATATACACTCATTTCTGTTGGCCAATCACTTAAAATTTATATAAAATGTTCAGGAATGTGTTTTTAATATAACAAAACACTAAATTGCATCTTATTCTTATTACGTAGTACAAGCACAAGCAATAAACAAAATAATGCCCTTTAAGCAGATATGAGGGCAAATTTGCCATTGCAAATAAGCTTAGTGGGCTAATAGTCTAATCAAGGTGCTTTTGACTGCAGGGAATGCTGCCCTTTTGAATCTGATTAGGACTCAAAATAAATATTGCCCTTTCGGTTTATCTCCTATATAAACTGGAACCCGCCTCACTGCCTCACTTGCAGATTTGAATAGAAACCTTGCAGTTTTAGTTGAACAGAGAGCAGCGTCCCAATCTGCTCACGCTCTGAGGAATATTTTAACTTGATGAATCCTTTGTGGCTCCTCATTATGCCATTTCTTCAATCCAGCAGTGGCTCTGTTCGCCAAGAGCAGTGTTGACCAGTTTTTAGGTTTAATACATACCAAGCCCTGCAGAGGTTTGCTTGCCTCTGTTTTATATTTCAATAATTCCCTGCTAGGCAGAAGTGAATAGGATGAAAACTCATTTCAGAACATGGAAAAAGAGGAACGAATCCCTTGCCTCTTGCGAAACAGCACTGGCACGGAGACGCACTGTCTGCTATGTCTGAAGCACTATGAGAGAATCGGAAGGAGACGTTAAATGGAGCTTTAAGAATCGTTGAAGCACATGGCAGGCGCTGAGTTGTTTACTTTTCTAACTTATTACTAACTGCACCATTAAAGTAACTCCAGCTCAGCGAATCCCAAATGAAATATCACATTTCCAGGGTGAGCAGGATTCCAGACACCCTATGATCTTACTGATAAATAAGTAATTAAGCGGCGTGTGAGCAAATGTATTCAACACAAAATATCGCTCCTCATATAAGAAGATCAGAGATCTCTGAAATCTCTCCAGAGGCACTTTAGGACCGAGGAGTTCAAACAAGAGACACCGCCTCCAAAGTTTAAAGCCGACACGACAAAGCTCAGCTTTGTGAACCAATCGACTGACACACTGTATTAGTGCGTGTCCTGCTTTTAAGCAGCCGCATGCATATTCATGCACACCCATCAGGAGGCCTCACTCTTACTTTTGGCCCTGCAGGCTCAGCAGTCATTTCATTTGGGTGCATTTATGTGTAAAATAATAATCGCCTTTTATTTGGCTCTTATATCGTTTGAGAAGGATTTTACTGTCAGCGTAGGCTCTTATTCTAAATGCTAGAAACCCAATCTTGCTACTATGCAGCGCTGTGAAAAAGGATTTGGTCCTAACAGATTTCTTCTTCACAAATTAGCAAACTGTGGCAATCAGTTATTTACGTGTCCTGTACTAGGAGAATTTAAAAAAAAAATCTTTTTCAGTAGAAAAGTCAAATTTAGGCACACTGGAGGGTTTCTGAGTCATTCAGAGGTCAGTTGTGGATTATTGTCCACCCGCATCACCCAAGAGTGATTTCGCTTAATGTCACAAACTACTTGTGGGATATTTTTCTGCAGGATTTTCGTCAATGCTCCCTAGCAGGACCAGACTATTATTCTACATCTACTGTTTTACTGTTATTGTTATGATGTTATTTTTCTGAAATGCAGTGTTAGTTTTAGCTGTACCGGCTTGGACCGAGGTAAGTGAGACCTGCAGTGCTTCAGATGTTGCTCTGGGTTCTTTTGTGATCTTCCTTTGAGACACTCCTGGAACAATTTTCAGCCCTGTTCCATGTTTTCTCTCCTCGCTGTGGTTTACTAGGCCACCAAAGTCATGAATATGGTCTTAGAAACTTTTAATGACTGCATAAACATATGAATTTTAAGCTTTTTTTTATTTCTTGGGGGGGTATTTTTGTTAATATCCAAAACAGTATTACATCTCTGCATGAGAGCAGTAACTGCAGGCCGTCCGCCACTGACATTCCCGTCTGGAACAGGGTGTCCGTGTAAGCCGAACGAGTCGCCTGTGTTTAGCAGCGAGCACATGGCCACAGTCTGGTGGGCTATTGAACGGCAGCGTGTGCTCCGCCTCACAATGAGAACAGTCTGAGCAAAGACCTGAGTCATCTCATGTCTCCTGGCCAAGTCCCACACTGTGTTCATGGCTCTGAACACAGAACAGGTGACCCAGTTAGAACCACAGAGGGAAAGAAAAGCAGAGTGTGGCGCTGAAAACAAATGCTGGCAGGGGAAAATGAATCTCTTCAATATGACATTACTCAGCGAAGTCATTTAAAGACCCGCTGATGTTTGGAAGCTCTCTGGATTTGGGATAACGAGATTATCACTTTACATAAGAAAATCATCTCTTCACTGCCGGGAAGCTGCTTGGACACAGTTCAAGGGTTGCTACGACTCAGACAGCCCACGCTTCTTGGCTGCACGATTCTCTCCAGTGGCAAAAGAAAATGGCTGAAAGTGTTTTTATGTGTTTACTCTTCAAACTAACACGTCAGCATGGCTTCTTCGTAGTTACAATCTTCGAGAATTTCCCAGAAATTTTCCAAACCGGAGATAAGAGTGGTCAGACGTTGTGATGGAAAGTGGCCGACAAGTTCAGAAACTCAAAAATCCTGTTTTATTTCGACCAGTGAACACAGCATACCGATCATACTGATAATGATACATGGCTAGAGGGATAAGGTGGATAGAATGTCTCAAATTTGTCAAAATGTTGCAAAATCTTATGATTTTAGAAAATAAATAATCATTCCAAAACGGAAGGAAAACATACTTTACTGTCACCATGAAGTACAGCATTTCTGAAAAAAAAAAAAAGAAAAGCTGTTGACAAAAGTCGACCTTAAGACTATAAGGTTACGTCAGTGCTCTACGTGGGGTAAAAGTAAAAGACAATAGTTTTTATAATAATAGAATATTATAAAATATAATAGAATAGATTACGGTTACACGATTCTACTTGGACAAATTACAGTCATGGATCACAGTGTGCTTTTACTGTCTATCAAAAAAAGAATTACTCCCATCCCCCCTCCGTCTGGTTTCGCATTATTTTTTTGTTCACAATTTCCAAAGATTTAAGAGTAGCTTCACTCCCTCCTCGTTTTTTCATCCATTGTGCATATAAGAGTGTTTTTGTGAGTATGTCATGGGGAGTGGGAGGGATGCCTGCTGTCCTGTGACACTCTGCTCTTCACTCTGACTGTCCTCCACTCAGTGGTCCTCTGTGTGTGCTGCACGAGTGGAGCTGTGGGTCGCAGATAAGAGTCTGTGTATACATGGCGGATGAGTAGGGAGGGGGATGGCATGTGTAAAAAGAGCAAGAGGAAAGAAAAGGATTCAGTGCTCCTTCTCCCCTCCGTCACATTCACCTCTGGATGCCCTCTGCTTATAAATAATCCATCCAGTGACACCAGTCTGGATAACTGGCACGGTTACAGTGCAGGAGCTCTAAACGTGCAGCCTCCGCCACCGTGCCCTGCTATTGTCAGCTTGACAAGGGTACGTGTTGTAATCGCTGGCACCTCCGCCGGTCTAGACGAGCTCTAATAGGAGCAACCTTTCCTCGCGTCTTTATTACGCGTTTATAAATTCCTCCACAAGACAAAGAGAAGAAAAATACGTAATTAAGAAGCCGGAGTCCACGGTCCTCCCTGTTTTTCCCGTCACACTGATTACTTGCAAAAGCGAGCAGTCTGACTCACGATAATTGCAACAAAAAAAGATAATGAACACAAAGGCAGCATGTTGTGTTTTCTCGTGCCTTTCATTAACAGCCGATGCTTTATTAGGGCGCAGTGTTGTCGCAAAGTAAAATCATGAGAACAATGTCAGCAACATGAGTTAGAGGACTGCAATAGAAGGTCCTGCAGCCATGAACTCAGCCAAATCTGGGTCCTAATTAGTGCTCCCTTCTCATGCATAAGTCAGGCAGTTTCCACCTCCCGACAGAACGCTCAGCATAGGCCGGAATAATGAACCGGCCACACAAAACATGAACTTTTAGTCCAGGGACATTTTTCAGCGGAGTTTGTCAGAAGCCATGTCGCGCCGGTGTCGGTGAAAACATGACGTAGGTCGTTACATCACCTCGTGTATGTAACGACACGAGGTGATGTGTCGTTACATACGACACATCACCTCGTATGTAAGGTATGAGGTGATACCTCGTACCTTACATACCAGGTATGTAAGGTACGAGATAAATTTATCTCATAAATTTATGAGATAAATTTATCTCATTTAAATGAGATAAATGAGATAAATCATTTATCTCATTTATTCTGAGATAAATGAGCAGAAAATGTGACGCTCTGAAGTTACAGCATATTGTGAAAGAGAACTTTTTTGTGTGTGTTGTCCAATTTTTTTTCTGAAAAATTGTTATGTGCATGGAAATAGTGCAAAATCACTGTAATAATTTCTCCTTACCGAAGTTGTTTTTTTAAAAATTATTTTTATTTCACAAAATGACATAAAACCTGAATAAACATATTTTTCTCTTTTGCTTAAGAGGCTATGTAGTGGAAAATTACAGCTCTAAAGAACGCTCTTAATGATGACCATGCTGCTCCATCCGATTGGTTCTCGTGGCTTTCAGTTAACGGTTGGAGACAATAATAATAATAAAACTTCTCACACCGGTGTTTATTGTATTGGGGATATTAATGATCTTGTTTTGCTGTGTGATTCCCCTACTTAAAAGGTTAGTAGAAGGTTTCATTAATGTTCATCTCTTGCAGTACACTTCCCTTACACACAACACTGATCCGTAACCCTACCTACCTACCTGAGTGACGATTATGATGACTTGGACTTTTTGTCCTCCAGCGATGAGGAGGTTAATGTCTAATATTGATATTCATTGATATTTTCGAGCCAGTTTCTTAGCTTAAAGTGCCTATCCTTTCTGCATGTTCTAAATATGCATTTTGCTTTTTGATTTAACATTTTATTTCATCTGGAAATATGTTACTTTTTTTATCTCATTATTACGAATTGCTGTTGTGACATTGATTTTAAATTGAACAATGCAGTTCAGTACAAATTGTTTTGCTCACTACTTCGTGGGGGCGTTTTCTGTTGAGCTTGAAATTTAGTTCGACGCTGATTTTTTGTCCTGTTTTTTTACTACATGTTTTTATTATTTCTTGTTTTTCTTGATTCCTTGAACTATTAGTTTTAGCTTATATATAACGTTGTTTTTTTTTTGTTTGTTTGATGTTTCTTGATTTTTTTTTCATGTCTCCTATCATTGGTGTGACACCTCCACACTTTTCCTGGACAAACATATAGAGGACCGCCTCCCTGGCAAGGAGGGGTTGCAGGATAACTTTTCCTACCTAACAGTGATATTGTTACAGGGTTGACTAGGTGACTGCCGGTAGGTTTTTCGTATCTTCCGTATATGTTTTATTTTGTTGCATCTTCCAGGATAATATTATGTTATATCTTTTGACCTCAGAGGGAAGTGTTAAATGTTGATTAATATTAAATATTATTATATGTAATTATAAGCAAAATTATAATTTTGATTATATGTAGTGGAAAATTACTGTATTGCTATATGTTCTAAGTTCCTGCATATTCCCATCACAATAAAGCTATTTGGGTTGATTGAAAAAGATTGGACATTATTTCCCACAGCTGCATGGGAACCAGACTGTTTCCCATGCTTTGGATCCTTTATCTTTGTATAAAACTAAATAAAAGTACAAATAAAAGTCTCTGCCTGGGAGAGCTTTCCATCCAGACTTGCTGCATTATTGATTGTCCTACGAGTTCTCCGTATTGTGCACAATATATCAATAAACCTGATTGAGTGATTTTACCTGAACATTGCTTAGAAATATGTTTTTTTTCCACGACAGTTATTTTTTATAAGTTGCAAAATACATTACATATAAAATACAACATAAATTATGATGTCCAACACTTTCTCTTATGTAACTAAATTTGTTTGTAGCATAAATTGTTAAATATGGTTTATTGTTTTACAGATTTTTCACTGTAAATTGCACAGTACATTAAAATAAGTCAGTTAAGTTGCAGAGTCCTGGACTGATTATTAAAATACACCGTTGTATAAATGTACCAAAACTATATGAAAAACCTGAATCTGCATATTTTATTTTTCTTTTTTGTCTGAAGAACAATTTTTTTCTATCAATGACAAAATACATGAAATAATTTGGTTAAATTACAGTGTTTAAAAATTTCCCTATCACTTACCAACACATCACCGAGGTAAAACTCGGGGATGTGTTAGCAAGTCATCCAGTTCCAAACCGGGTCTCAATGTTGTTGTTTTTGTGTGTGTGTGTGTGTGTGTGTGTCTGCGTGCTTGTTTCCTCTGCAGGTTATGACATCAGCAGAAAAGCTGATGATGGTGGAGGCGCTCTTTTCCAGGAAGGTGTGTGAGATGTTGATAAAAGATGAAAAGAGCTTATTTGCACAGTGTCAACAAAGCTGCTGTCTCATGCAGTGCCATCTATACAATAACAACATTAAGGTACTTTTCCAAATATTTCACAGAGCCAGCAAAGAAAATTGGTCTATCGACCGATTTCTTTTTAATTGCAAGCCTAGGGACCGTGATGCGAGTGCTGGAAGTACTTTTTCCGACCGACACACATATAATGGATGACTCCTGAGGAACTCGCCGGTAGTGTTGGATTTTGAGCTAAGCATAAAATGGATTAGGAGCATTACAGTATGTCTTTCTTGAACTCATAAATGAAGATTTATTTTTTTTCTTAAGTCATGATTGAAGAAGGTTTTTTTTTCTTAAAAAAAAAAAGAGTAACAGTTCCTAGAATAACCACACCTTTCAGGTGCCTCCATCTTTTTCCTCTTTATTGTTTAATTGAGACAAGTGTTAAGTATAAGCAAATATTAAACAATATGACATTAATCCATATAGCTCATTTGAAATACACGCCCACAGATATGTCTTTAACAACATAAAACATTTCATAAAACAGTAAAATAAAATATCACACATAACATAAATCCTAAGTTTATCTTAAAACTGACAACAGTGAACCAGTTAGTAAATCTCCAGGTCTAAGAGGAACCACAAGGTCACTCAGCGCCAGAGCAGCCAGCACTTTCAAGTGTTTCACAATTAATGAGATTACAAAATTTCACTAAGTTGTCAAAGTATTCAGGTTTTTGAGAACACGGCAGTGGCAACAGGTTTTTAGTCCAAAATTTTAATTGGTCCCTTTTAGGTCATAAACTAACCCTTTATGAAAAAAATGAAATAAGATCTTGATTTAATGCTAAAAAAGGTTTCAATTAACTATAGAAAATTTATTTTTTGGCTCGTTTTTAGACCTTTTCTGACACACCAGCTGCCAAAGCATTCCCTTTCTTCTTACACTTTTCCTTTTTACAAAGCAGGCTATAAACTGTTACAGAGGAAGCGTACACTAAATGGTCTTTGACCTCTTTTTTTTCAAAACTCATTAGCGACGCAATAAAAGGGCCGAGTTGAGCCCATTTGAAAAGATCCAGTAAGAACATGTTTGCTGATTGAAACCCAACCTGTTTGTCATGCCTGCTTCAGCTGAATGCTAATGCTGACCACCTCAATGGTCTCTCTTCATGTCAAGATGCAGCCAGGAGCTCAGTGGCTGACCACAGAAACACGAATTCACCGTTAGAACGGTGGAGGAGCCAGGAGAGGACAGCGGCGGCTCACGGCCAGAACGAGCCCTACAGCACCACCGGCTTTTATTTGTGGTTACACTGATCTAAAGAATGAAGGGAGCGCTCCAAAAGTTTTGTTTTAGTTAAGCCTCCATCCCCCCTTTTCCGCCCCCATTTTCCTTCTCTTTCTGCCTTTGCTTCACTAACGAAAAACAAAAGCTTATTTATTTTTTATATATGAAGAGTTGGCTCAATACGTAAGAGCTTCATCCAGACTCCAGTCATCAAGCTGCATAAATGTACAATCAGCTCGTCCGGCAATCACACCATAAACTAATAATGTTTAATTGACCCTGCTGCATATCGCTGCCATGTCCAGCCTGAAGGAAATGACAGCAATCAAATAGGAATTTAAAAAATACCAGAGCCGCAATCGTCGTGGGACATTCGCAAATACACAGCAACAAGAAAATCTCAACATGCAACATCAGATCCAACCAAGTTTATGGTGGTCCACAGAGAGACAATGCAGGTAAACACGGCATAATGGTCATCGCTGCGGCACTTACTGAGGGTCTTAGTGCTTTGTTTCCGCATCTCTGCCGAAGGTAATGGGATTTCTCGGGCTTAAATGCACTTCACTTACTGCACGGAGGCAAATAGGAAGCTCAACTATTGATCCACAAACAATTTAGTTGACCAGCTGTCCAGAGAGAGGGAAAACAGGACTCCCCTAAATGTATAATGAAGCTTCCCAAGAGCCCTGCTTCCTCAGTATTCCGTCCATGTGCAGGAAGACTTCGCCTCTGGGCAATTAGCCCCTCACACACTTCCACCGTCCTCACCCAGAAGTGCAGGGATCAGTCTGCTAAGGAGCAACTACACTTTTCACCAAGGACGCTTTTCATTAACGCAACAATCCCCGTGGACTCTTATCCTGTTATATTATTTAACATCCCCCTGCTGGAGACTTTATAACTATTCTTTATATGCTATGAATGTAGCAGGCCTGAGAAAACTCTAAAACAGAATCTTTCAGTACCGCGAGGAGACACACAGTCTCCAGCAGGAAAAAATATCTGGATAAATAAATGCCTGTTTTTAAGATCTATCGATGCTCCCAGCACCATAGCAAAAGGCCACGCGCAAAGTCACCATAAAAAAGCCCGGATCCACTTCGAAACTCTCTTTAGAACCTGCTTATATTCCTTTTAAAAGAAGGGTAAAGAAGTAGCCAAGTAGTAATAGTTCCTTTTATTATCTGGCTGCTCCTTCGCCCGAAGCACTAAAAGGTAATAGCAAAGGAAGAAGCAGCTTTTATGAGCTTATAATGCGACGTACCGATAAGGAATTTTCTCAAAACATTTTAGCACCTACAGCTTTTCTAGATTGATTAAATATTAAAACATATAACACAGAAGGCAACAGTATTGTATTCAAAAGGTTACTGGTAGCATAAATGCATGTCCCAACAGTTGAGCTGTCAAAAACATCTTCTGGTGATGATGTTCATTTCTTATGAACGTCATCACCAGAATACTTTGGAGAAAAAATCATGACAACCTAGACCGGTTCAAAAGAAGCCGTTTTATTTTTTTTTATTTTTCTTTTGCTTAAATGGGACAGAAAGAGAGATCTAAATTTTGAGAGTCTCAGCGTCTGGTCACCTCTCTTCAGTCACTGAACACACCGTAGGAAGGCGCTACGAGGTGACACTGCGAACGACACGCCGCAGTGGGAAAGTTGCTCCTGTGTGAAGCAACTATTTTCTGTATTAGTGATGTGTTTAAAAGTTGGTTCACAGAAACCAGAGAGATGAGGGGGGAAAAGCTTCTCTGAGACATTCCTGTATTTTCCGGGAATGTGGTGTCATTTTATAGCACAACCAAACAACTCTTACCGTCAGTTGTTATGAAAATGCTTTAAATATCAAACTTGACTTAAAAGAAATCTGACTTTGCATCAGACACCGCTCACCGGACGAATCGTACGCCCTGTATTGGTCACCATCATGGACCAGACATGTCACAATAAATCAATGAATCACATGATAAATTAAAACAAGCTCAATCATTTCTGTTTGCATAACTTATTATTTTTCTCTTTCTACCAAAAACTGGATGACAAAATGCTTCAGTCTGGGGCTTCTGTCTCATTTGTTTATTTTGGATACTTAAAATGTCTTCCAGTTCCAGTGTTAAATGTGTATTAGAATTTAAAGCTTATTGATCTTTAACAATGTGTGCATTATTATGCCATTACCATTACGTTACTTTAAAAAGGTTACAATGTCATTATTTATCGCAATAACTTCTGGGACAATTTATCATCCAGCAAATTTTGTTATTGTGACAGGCCTACACATGATGACTATAGACTGTGCAAGCAACTGATACAAAATTTGTCAGTGTACTACAGATAGACAAACCAAGTGCCACCCCTTACGTTTTCAAAGTTAGACAACATTGAATCTAGATTTCACAGCTTTTTTTTTACACTGTAAGACATCAAGCTTCTCAAAAGTCCTTTGTGAAACAACTGTATGCATTTACATCCACAACCTTGGGATTATATTAGACACAGTTTGCTAATTTTCAAATAACATCATAGTGAAAGTACTGAATCAGCACACCTGCAGAGGTGCAAAAACAGATGGCTCTGCAGTCTCCCGCCTAAGAAATTGGTCCATTTGGTGCAACTCAACATATCTGCTCAGTGAAACGGTAAATAAATGCTCTAGAGGCAATCCAGCACTTGGGTGGGTAGTTTAATTAAGACCCAATCACATTTAGATACTTAAAACTGAGTATTTAATTAGGGGTTATTGTCCTAAGAACTTGTTAACTTCAATAAGGAGAAGTGCTCTCATTTCTACTGGCTATCGCCATTTAAAACTAGCCTCTTAAGCACCAACTAACAATAACTAAATTGCAATTGGTTATTTGATGAGCAAGTAACTCTTGCTTTAACTTTCAGATTCATAGTGCAGCTAAAAGAGGATTTTGTTGCTGCTCAACCAACCAGACTGGACTGGCACCAGGAGAAAAAAACACAAATATTCTCAGATAGTTAAAGACTAATATTCCTAATACCAACATGAAAAACCACACATCTGTATGTCCACAAATCCCAGAGGATTTACTTTGATTATAAAGTCTAAAGAAAGAAGAGAGAAATTCGACTGACACCAGAATCCAATCCTTCCAGGGACTCAAATTCAGCCACAATCAACAACTAATAACTTATTAAAGATTATTTAAAAATGAAGATGTTTTAGATTGAAACAATTAAACTCAAATTGCCCCAGATGTTTCAGCACTGACATTTTATGTCCTCCACTTACATTTATTCCCTTCTGGCATCAATGTTTGTTTTTTTGTTTTTTTTGTTAGGTTAGAGAGACTGTACATTGGCTGCTCATAATAATGCATTTTAGATAGCATTATAAAACTCACCATTATCCCTTTTTAAAGAAGGTAAATCATTTTCAGCTACGTCTGGGTTATTCTTTTGGAACAATAGAGCTCTTCAGGAGTCAAATCCTGGCTCTCGCCCCCGAACCTTCTCCCCCATCTTTGATATCTCATTGATAACATCGATCCATGTCATCCTGTTTCTTCTCTAAGTGGCAGAGGTAGACATCATTGCTTGTCCTGACCTCTTTATCGTGATGTAGAACGAGTAACCTGATTTTTAAGGGGACATCATTTTGGCAGACAGACAAACCAGAGAAGCAGAATCAGTCACTGAGGATGCTTATCACTGTATTAAAGAGATTAAATCACTCTGACTTAGCAAAGGCAAAAAAAAATAAAATGTACATCTGATTTCTGGTTAACTCTAGAGTGTTGGTTGGATTTTTTTATGTTTTTACAATAAGTAAAAAGATTATTTTTTTTATTATTATTCTTTGTACCTGGAACCTTTAATACTATAAATAGACAAAAGAAGAAAAAAAAAAAAACAGCAGCTGATATCAAATAAATCTATTCTTGGCCATGTGCTGTTTTCATACATGCTGTTCTTTACTTGAACCAGATGACAGATGAGATCAACATCCATGCATTTATTTTACACACACAAACCGATGGTTGATAAACCAGGTATGGAGTATGTACAATTTTAAAAATTATGAAAGTCAGCGTACAGTTTGGACTCCCACAATAGATATTCCTGATGTCCAGATTAGAGCAATAACTATTTGTGTATTCTGTGAATAATAATAGTTTTTATTAACCAAGTAATAAGAACATGTGACACAATATCCGGCAATTTTAAAAGTCACAGTATTTTGTGTGAAGGTCATCCAGTAACTTATTATCAGACCCAGTTGTATCCAAAGTCTGTTTCAAAAAAACAGTTTTGTCATAAACCCCCAAACATGGCTCCATTGTTTCAGCTGCCTTTAGCAGTTCATCAGTCAACATTATCAGCAATATCCTGCACACAAATGAGCTTTCAAAAATCAAGACTGGAGTGCAAAACTAAAGCATGCCTGGAGGGGAACTGTGCAGGATAGCACTGGGTGGAAAATGAGTGCTTGAAGGTCTCTAAGCTGCACATCGAAAGCCACCAGTTTTATAGGATCTGTTCTCAGCATGCTGCAGACTGACTCGTCCGGTAGCATGCCACGACGTCCGCTAGCCCTTATAGGAGTTCAAACTTTGTCTGGCGTCTTATTTTGATATAAGAGAGGAAGTGGGTTCTTTGAATCGCTCTGTTTTGCTGACAAAGTCAACTGAAAAGACTAAACCGCCCGGGTGACACCAGGTTACAAATGCTTTGACGCAGAACCGAGCAACTTTTAAGTTATATGTTGCAACATTTCGGGTAGAAAAGAAATTTTTACTAAAAATATTCAAACAATGCGGAAAAACCCCTGCTAACTATTATCAACTAATGATGTCATACCTTCATATGCAATCAAAAAGTCAGGATTTTCAACTGTTTCAGTCAGTAGAACCCTGTTTGAAGCTGTGGATTAGTTAAACTGGGACTGCACTGAGCAGAGATTCCTTCAACAAAACATTTCCCAGTTTATGAAAACTATACTTTTAAAAGTAATGGGGATTTTTAGTTTTTCAAATATTCTAACTAAAATCCTGCCTCTTCTCTCTATTGTGAACCCAGTATTGTCCATTGTCTTGCCTCCTGAGTTGAACGTACCCTTACAACCCTATTATTTACATTGCTAAAGTCATACCACCACTCAGATCAGAGCAGGTTGGACACACGAATGCAAATTGATCAGGATTTTGTCTATTAGTTCTGTTTGCCTTCGGGAACCGTGCAGAAGCACGCATGTACACAGCATAAAGCTGTGCACAGTGGGAGAATCAATGGCATGACTGCTGGAAAACTCTACTCACTAAGAACTGGGATTCTTTCTCCTTCTCAGGCATGAACAGAGGCGGGGGGGGGAGGGTCTGTCTCTGGGCAAACACCACAGACGTCATGTCTCTCAGCCGTACCATAAGTGCATCTCGCTATTGATTGCTGGTGTGTAAATTGCTGAGCAATCAATCTAAAGCATCAACACAAGAGCACTGCTATTTCCTCCCCACACACACTTTTTGTAAGCAAGGCACAAAGAAGCTCTTCCACAGGCAGCCAAGTGTGTTTCGGTAATAAAAGTCCATCCTTCTGCATGTGTTTCTGCATAAGGTAATTCACCTGCAGAGGTTGTCTCAAAGCAAGTGCTTCTCCTCCTTCCCGTGTGAATGCAATGCATTTAGTGTAACGGTAAGAGAATGCCCAACAAACTTTTCCAAACTGATGCCAAGCATTTTCAAATCTCAAACGTTCATCTCACTCGAGCCGGCTATTTTGCTTTGAGTCTTTGTACAAGATATTCCTCACCCAACGCTTGGAAGGACATCTGGAAATCAATCTAATCTGCTGTAATGAGTTTAAAATTGCTGTAATCCTGTGGGGGCAATCATCCAAGGCTTGTAACTTAAATTAAGAATGTCAATAAAGGTCTCGGCGAAATGGAAAAGAGCGTAGCAGCAGTAAAAATCTTCAAACTGATTTAAAACAATGACAATCTCTGCCAGAGATGGTCAAAGAGTGCAGTTAGGCACACTTCAGTTCATCAATATGCGATGCATGTGGGCTACATCACTAGCCATTTCATCCTCATGTCAACTTGTTGGATAAAAATGTTCTCATCGCTCAGAAAAGAATTTATAAATGAGGCCACAGTTTAAAGCACAATAAGGAGATAAAATGCAGAAAGCTAGCCTGCATGTGGAGGGTTAGCTTGCTTCTTAGAAAGGTGATTTCATTCACTTAGCAGTGTTTCTGTCCTCAGGGTGCACACAGCCTTGCACGGGGATGCATTAGCCGTCGCTGAGCTTACAAGATTTATAAAAGCGCTTCACATGACAGACAATGATGGAATTCCTCTGGCGTTTCTGCAACATTCGGGCGGAGACTCAGCCAGAACCTACACAGCCATAAATCTCACACCCTCTCTGAAGGGAAAACAAAACCAACATGAAAATCTGGGTCAGAAATCACACAGTGCACCGGGTTGAAAGGTACTTCATTCTCTCAGCGAAACTGCTAAGAGTTGCTGCTAGAGGCTGACAGTCAAAAAAACGTGATCTTGTAACATCTCCCTCATCAACACAAGAAAATACCTGTGGAACTGTAGACGGCAGACAGACGCTGATTCGTTCTGACTGATTACATGAAAGAAATCACCAAGAAACGCTCATTACCCCCCAGCAGGAAGTTCTGTCGGTTTAAATGTCAGCTCTCTGGTCTGTAATAAGACTCATCACAACAACTAAGACTGTACTTCATCCCAGTATCAGTTTCTGAGGAAGTGTAAGCCTCACTGGCAAAAATCCCGCTTCAGAGTATCTAACTGACCAGAGCCAAAGCTGCTTTTTACTGAGATCGGGAATTACAGCACTGTTGACTTGCACGAAGCGACCACGTCATTGCTTTATCCTGCCAACGTTCGCTCCGTGGCTAACAGGATGGACGCAGCCAGCCACTTCAGCCAGTAACATCTGAACCTGCAAATGAGAAACTGGTGGTTTTTGACCAGTTACATAATACATTTTCTAAATCCAACTGGACACGGTGATGGTGTCGGCAACTAATATCTTTCAATTCAGGGGATCATGCAGGATGTCTTCTGAAGTATTTGTAGCGAGGTAGTTGGGATTCCTGCCACTACAGCAGCTGGCTTTGACGGGAAGAGCATGCAGGTGGGTGGACGACACTGCTGACAAAGAAGTTGCACTGATATTTTAGACAAGTCTCCCTGCTGGGAGTCTGGGCTCAAGAAGTGTGACAGATGGTTCTGCCCTCCTAAATGCTGTTTGACCTCCTACACTTTAAGGATGATATTACTTCATCAATGTTATGCAGATAAGAGGAACATAACATTGCCTCATTAACATTTTGAATCCTCTATGGACACTTTATTGGTTACATCTGTCGAGTTTCTTGTAAATCATTCACAGGGCTGCAACTCAGCGCATTTAGTCACCTAATCGTAGTGTAGGTGGCTAACGACTGAGGTTCAAACGAGGCCATCAAAACGGGGAAGGAAGGGGATGAAAGTGACTTTAAAAACAACAACAATCATTACAACCAAGATTGTTGGTTACAACTACTTCTACTTCGACTACTTCTAAATGTAGGAGTAGTCAAATTTTGAAACAGAGCTTGGTTCATGCTGCCTTGCATCAATGATTTCAGCTGGTTGCCATGGTGAAATGGTGTGAGGGATATTTTCCAAGACCATTTCGAGACTCTAAGATCCAGCTTAGATAAACTTCCTCAGCATGTCCAGGTTTTCTTATTGACCATGTCCATTCCTTTGAGTTATTACCTACATAGCATTAAACAGCAGCTGTACTCCAAACGAATCCACATTCACCAGTTCTCAAGCCTCTAGGTCATCTTTAGGATGTAAATTGTCTGATATCCAACCAACAAATCTGCCTTGTAAACATGGACCTGAATGTTTCCAACAGCTATGATGAATCTATGATGTGAAGAATTAAAGCAGTTCTGAAGGGGAAAACAGGTCTAACCCTATTCTAGGAAGGTGTAGGAAAGTGGTCACTGAGTGTATATAAAGTGAATATGTTAAATGGTCAATATTTAACTTCTTCCATTTCTGTCACTAGAAGAAGTTAAATCGTCTTGTGCTACATGCTTGTTTTGCACACCACTGACTGCATCACAAGCATGTGGAATCCTATAGCCACTCCTGTGCTGAGCAGTCAGGCATATGTTGATTTAACAAAAGTATAATCTCTATTTTTCCAGAGGTCTCTTTGTTAAATATCATCTTCTGATGTCATAAAGTGGTGGGTGAGGTGGTGAGGCAGACGCTGGGAACCCAGGTAAGATGTGGCAAAATGGTGGTTTCAATGATCAAAACACAGTTAACGGTCCAAAATCCGAGGCAGCACTGTTGAGCTAAATCCAGGGCTCGACACAGGTAGCGCAAGGCATACGAATGGACAGCAACAGAATGACATTGGACGACAAACAAGGACCCGACAAAGACGCTGACACACAGGTGAGACTAAATACACAGGAGGTAATGAGGGAACGAGACACACCTGGGAACAATCAAGGGGAGGACAGGACAACACGGAGAGCACAGAGACACAGAAACTCAAAATAAATACACAGAAAAACATGGATCCTGACATCTGATCAATTTTCCACCAAGATCAGCAACCGGCACATGCAGCTGCATAGTAAAACATTTACATCACAAAGTGAAAATGAATCTATCAGGCAATGTTTTGTTAGCATCTAGTAGCCTTTTTTCTGCTTAAGACACATTCCTTACGTGAATTCCCAGGTGATCCACAGATGCTTAGAATATGAGCCGAATCTAAAAATATGATGAGAATTTGTGCTTTTTTGAAGGCGAGAAGGTTGAGAGTTGAAAGCACATAATGCACTTGAATTTGCATAGACTGCCCTTTCCTGAATGTATCAGAGCAACCAAAAAAAAAAAAGGATTAAGAAAATGTCACGCGATGCTCGTTTTAAAATCATTTTTGTAAACAGAACAAAAGAAGAAATCACGCATAATCAGAAGTGGGATCCATTAAAATAGCTTTAAATGCAGAAGATAAAATAAAATTCAGGTGATTCTCAAAATGTTAGGAAATATTAAAAAAATCCTTTTTTCAGTAGATGGTCTTTTTTTATATGGCTCACAACTAATTAAAACCCCCAAATCTGTTTCTATGATGATTAGGATATTGCACGAGACAAGTAAAGAGGCTTTACATAGAATTATTAAATTATGAAGTATGGAGACGACCGCTAACTTGACATCTTTCAAACCAAACGGTCATTCACACCCTCCACAAGGAGTGCAAAGCACAAAAGGGTAATTGCTAAAGAAGCTGCCGTTTCCCCATCACATTAATGGAAAGTTGAGTGGAAGGAAGAAGTGTGGTAGAAAAAAAAAACATGCACAAGTAAAAGGAATGAGATGCTGAGATGATGTGGAGAAAAGTAAGATTACTTATGTTTACTTTGGGGATGTTCACCGTGGCTGGGGACAGTTCTTTATGAGCTCCGATACACAGACATATCAACTGATCCAAGTCCTGACTAAGCACTGTGTGCATTTACCATGCATTATGCTGACAAACATTTCTGTTATAAAAATCCATTTGGTCTACTGTAATTTGATTATCTGTGAGCAATGCTCAACAAATGAATCTAAGAGTTTTTCAGCTGAGCTACTGGCATAAATTAACTTTTTAGAGATACTCTAAACATGTCATTTCCCTGGAGTGGGGATCCATGTTGAAAACATACAGTCACTACACTAATTCTGATTCCAAATCACATCCAAGTGGACTGCAAATTCTTACAGGGACCACCGGACGTCTCCGGTCAGGAGTGACTTGACCAACACGTAGCAGGAGCAGCTTCCCTTCCCACTGAAGCTGCGAGTCAGGACGCGCCCATAAACCCCCCATCAGCAGAACCTCATGTTATGACCGAACCCCCGATGCAAAGGGCCCGTCCGCAGACATCACAGCTCAGTGTGGGGGGGGAAACATGACAGCAGAGTCGAACCTTATGCATCAATCAGCATTTCCAGTTCCTCCGTATGCGAGTGTTTACAGACGTCTTAATCTCCTGGCTGCAAGGCGGGCAGCACTTTGATTCATCGTCGGTATTTGCGCCGCTGTGAGACGGTGGCCTCTGTCTTGTTTTGGTTATTGCTACATTTAAAAATATATATTTCAAAGTATATGACTACGAGACATATGGACAGATTAAACATGCACAGCCAATAATCCGATAATGCCTTCCAGGATGTGCAAGTGCAGCATCTTACGCTACAACTATAAGGCAGCGATCGCATCACTCTGCATCCGACACGACCCACGGAAAATGATCTTTTTTTTTTAGTTTATTTCCCGTCTTAGTCGTTTATAAATCTGCATTGCGGAAGGGGAGGCATGAAGCTCCTTCCCACTCAGCCCGAAGTAAACAACGCTGATCTCCCATGCAGCTTTCAAATTATAGCGCCCAGCTTCCCCCGAAATAATCTGAAAATAATACATCTTTTTTTTTTTTTTTCTGTGATTATTTCCTTCCCCGGGTCTGCCCTCGGAGCCCCTTGTCCTTACCTTTTCCCTGCGTCCGTCTGCGTGTCCTTCACGATGCTCGCACCTGCTCAGCAAGGCATCGCATCTCCGGGCGCTGAGTAGCAGGAGCAGGCAGAGAGACTGAGTCCAGTCCCAGCGGATTGGATTGGATTGGATGAAGGGGCTGTGCTTGTTAACTTAGGGGGCGCTAGACCCGCTTGCGCCCACATGGTCACGGAGCTGCGGTCCCCACTGTGGGGTCAGGCCCTTCGGAGGGTTTTTCCTCATGAACTGCGATATAAGTTCTCGTTCAGTTCTGTTCTGCTTCTGCTTTTGATGTCCCTGTCAGTAACACATTAGTGTTGACTTTTATTCGTCTTGCAAGTAAAATATGCTTTTGTGTCCTATGAGCAGATTTTACTCCATGGTTGTCGTTTAACCACCTTTTTTTTTATCAACTTTCCTAACCAACTAAGACCATCTACAGAGCAGGATGCTGCCGTCCTGATGTTCTTTTGTGTGTTCAGTTTGATTTTTCACTGTTGCTGGTGAAAAAGTTCAAGTTTGCCTCTTTCCTGACTAAAACTGCACAAACAACTACTTATTCCCCTACAGCTGAGTGAGTTTATTTGGGGTATCAGAATAAATGGGGCATGCCACACTTTTCACATCTTTATTTGTATTAAAAAATAAATAAATAATGAGACCGTAAAACTTTTGTTTCCATATTTGTTTTACTTTATTTTTGATCTATTGAATAAAATCCCAATAAAATCTAAGAGTTTGTGGTTGTAACTTAACCAAACTCGTCTGAATTCAGTTTATTTGTTTGGCATTTGTTGAACCAAAAGGATAATACTCATGTTTTGTCTCCCTCGAGGAGACAAATGTTAGACCTGCATGCCACCTATAATTTTCAAAAATAGCTCTATCTATCCCAGCTTTATCCTATAGATAAATATTTTAGTATAGTCAGATTGTGTGGGCTTGAGGTGTTTGGTCGACATAACATAGCACTTTCTGTCTGGCTATGAGAGTAAAAGCTGCTAAGCCTTACTGAAGGAAGTGAAGCAAAAGCTGCAGCCTGAGGATCTGCACTTTGTTTTTTGTGCAGCATCTTTAATAATGGTGCCATAAACACTAAAACCACATTGCAGGATAATTTTCTGTGACACACTTGTTCTTGCAGATAGGTCATCAAAAGGGTAGATTTTGGTGAGATATGATTAAGAAACTTTTTTCGTTTTTTGCATATTTGTTGTAATCCCTATATGGCTTTTAGTAGGTTGGAATGATCACCTGCTAAAGTTTTAGGTTTGTACTAGCAAGAAATATATATATATATATATATATATATATATAACATTTATAATTTTCTGTCACCTCACATATATGAACTTTTTGTGTTGGCCTATCAAATCCAAGGAAAGCAGACTGACATCTGTGCCTGCATTCTGACAAATTGTGAAAATTCTGGGTACGAATATTTGCGCAGCTATATATTCAGAGATGTCTCAATCTTAATTCCCCCTCCCTCCCCTGAGTTGGTGAATCAGCAACACGGTTTAAGGTTTCCAATTACTTTCAACCCCAGACAAATAAATTGATCCGCAAGTCTGCCCGTCACCGGCCGCCGATGAGAAATTAGTGTGCGTTATTAGCCGAGGCTCTGCTTTTCATGTGATGGATATCAAAAGGGCACCTCTTACTAATTACAACGCCTTGTGTGCGCATCAGACCAAAACATAGAAGCACCTCAATCCCCCGGGATTAGATTCAAATCTTGGATGTAAACACCAAACAGCCAAATCATAATCTGCTCCGGCAGACGCCCGCCCCCATAAATAATTCAAGAGTCTTTGAGACGGAGACGGAGTGGAATTAATTGAAGGACTTAACCTTATGGGGTGAATTTTGGTGTGGCTTGTGTTGGAAGGGCGGGGGGAAGGGTGAGTGGTGTTGCAAAAGTTCTTCTTAATGTGATCCAAAGCTGACTTTACATTCTACAGCCTTGTTTCAAGGCGGGAGTGACAGCTTTGGTCCTTTGAAGATATTATTCTGACTTTTGTTTTTGTCCTCTCAGGTAGGAACTGTTATTATTGCAAAAGAACAAAAAAAAAAGAAAAAGAAAACCCCCGAGGGGCTCATGAGAAAAAGAAAAAACAAGTCAAAGTACATCAGTAAGACCAAGCAAATTTGTGGAATCATAAAACGAGGGGTGTAACGTGCAGCCCAAGAGGATATTATGTTTATCAGCGAGTTGAATGCATCTCAAATAACCCAGATACAACACTTTTGTCCCCCTTCCTTCTAGGCAGAGCAAATAGAGATGGATCCTGCTGGTTGAAAAAAAAACATTGTTACAAGGTCGGTCTCGGGGGTGGATAAGAGGAACAGCAAACACCCTGCTGTTTGAGGGAAAGAATAGGTGGCTGTCATGTATCTGTCTGGCAGCAAAGGAGGAGGAGGAGGGACATGGAGGCACGGGCGTGAAGGAGGGAGGGAGAGTAAATGTGATTTAGCCCCAGTAATCTTCATGGGCCTCATGCAGAAAGGTATAACCCCCCCACCCATCAACTCAAACTCTATAGCAGTGGGAAGGGGGTTGCATCAAGAAAGCCCTCATATGAGCATGTTGACCTCCTGAGGAGACGTAGGGGACCTGGGTTAATGGAAACACTAGTGAGAAAAATTATAAACTCCCTATAAAAGACATAAATTCTCCCCCAACAGTAATATAGTCTCCATTCAGTGATGATGTCTTGGTTTTCTTTTTATTAGTTTCAATAGTTCAAGTTTGCCGCTTGTTTCCTTTGCTATGTTCCCTTTTGTTTGTTTTCTTAGTGTTTCACTCTTTGAGTATTTGTATTCATTTTTATTGATTACTGTCAGGTCCGTTTCTGTCATGATTTTTTGTTAGATTGATGGAGGATCTAAATGCAGAAAATGGAGATTTAGAGTTGAAGAACAAAAATGTACAAAATCCACAAAAGTCCAGTGCAAAAGAAAAAGATAAGGACAAGGGAACACAGAGACATGAGGAGAAATAAGGAGAAACAGAAGGAACCAGCAAGGAGAGACTGAAAGAGAGGAGCTTATATACTGATTGGTGAAACAAAAGAGCTAGGCTGATGAGCTAACAGGTTGCAGGTGTGAGTAGAGGGAGCAGACAGAGGAGAGAGAGTGGCACAGGGGGCGAGGGAGAGTACACAAGGGAACAGAAATAAATCTAACTCCAAAGAATAACCAGACTGAAGAAAAATATTAAAACTAGAGTAACAAAGAATAACTATAAATAATAAATAAACATAAATTTATTTTGTGAAGTGAAACGGAAACAAGACGAATACAATCAAAAACTGAAACTGACATCAAATATTAACAAAGCTACAATTAAATCCTGACAGTTTCTTCTTTTGGATCCAATTCCTCAGCAATCAAGCCCATTGAATCCACCTGTGTTTCCTCATCTTATTTCTGCCACTCACCTGTTTCACCAACTAATCAAATTCCTGTTTTGTTTTGTTTTGTTTTGTTTTTTGTGTCTTCACCGCTGGATTCTGTGTTCTGTTCTGTTCTTGTTCTGGTTCTGGAACACATTCTGTGAATGTGTCCAACATTCTAATGCGAAAAAACGTCTAATACTGAAACTGAAGTGAACGCCGCTTTGATTATTTGTGCTCTGTTTCAGATTGCATCTTTCTATGTTTGACTTTCCTTCCCGCAAGTAATTTCAAAGGTCTTGGTTTTTGCTAAACCGGCTTTAGTTTAGCTGTCTTGATATCTATAAATTGGTACGTGATAACTCCCAATCCTTGGTTTAGGTAAAAAGTAGCTATAGCCTCTCAGTTTGACTAGAACTTTTCAAACTGACGCTCCGGGTCCAATTGCAGCTTTGGGATACTGATTTTGTGGGCCCCAACCACAATACAAGTGCACACCCACACCAGATTTCCACTGTCATTAAAATCTTCTTAAAGTGTGCAATTAAAAAAAAAAAAAAAACACAAAGTTGATTTTTTTTTTTTTCTTCACTTTTGCACCTTTTGATTTTATTCTGACTTCATGATTAAAATGACAACAAATATCCAGCAACTTTTCATATAATTATTGGATAAATGCAGCAAGTGGAGCAAAAGAAAATGATATCCAGAATAACCTTTTAATTTTTGAAATAAAACAAAAAATATCTTGAGCCTAACATGCCACATAAAAGAAAGTCTGAACGCCACTGATTTAAACTGTAAAGGTCAAGGGTTTGGAGGCATTTTATTTGGCCTAGGAAGTGTCCAAATCAAAATAAAACCATGTATGTTTGTGGCATCGTATGTCATCGTAAACTGGTTTGTGTGTGCAAGCCATTTGCCCGGCGTATGGAAATGTCACTGAGTAATCATAAACAATTATCCTCCCAAGCTTCCATAGCACAAGAATAGGTCAAATTTACATAAAAATAGACACAAGGGCTTATCTGGGTGCATTCAAGTATAAATTCACTGCAGCTCAGCACACATTTAGACTCCAAATTAATCATGAAGATTCTCTAAGACCTGTTTTTGCATCTTTAACTCACACTTTAATTGTCAGAATTAATTTTTTTTTTCCCGCAATGTTTGTGGATGAAAGTCACAACAAGCGCACATAATGAGCTTCTTCCTCCGTTGCACAAGCACGCTTAAAAGCAGCTGCAGATCAATTCAGAGAGGGCCTTTCCACCCGGGCTGTAAATCAAAGAGCAGGACGCGGAGGAGTTGGGAGCGGTTAATGGATGCCGTGGCAGACGTTCGGTCGGCGCAGGATAAATTCACCGACGAGTGACAGAGGATGGAGGAGGTGGCTGGTGGGGGTCGGCAGGGGAGAAGTTGGGGGTGTGGGGGGCAGGCGTAGAGTTCAGATGGGTAATGGGGCAGCTGCTTGTTGGGTGGCAATGATCAACAACTGACAGATGAATGGCATTTTGCTGCTTTGGAAATAAACAGCAAAGCCTGAGAGCGAAGGCCAACGCCACTGAGAACTGAGAATGACCTGCAGGGAGAGAAACCCAAACGCCAACAAACTCACCCCACTTGTTATACAAACACTGTGCATATTGTGGATATTTTAGAGCATGTGCAGACTAAAATCCGCATAGTAATGTTCATTATGGAATTATTCCGTTGTAATATTATCTAATGGATCTACTTTTTTTTGCATCAAGCAGCATATAGACTTCAAAAGCCTGTTGATCGGTCCAGCTGCCCTGTTTCTCTAGATGGCAATAACTGACTGAGATGCAGTCAGTTAAATACAATATACTGTTGCATAAGCTGAAAGATTTTCTGACATCAGTGTATGGGTTAATTGTTCACAGTGCCTCGCAAATAGGTTGACTCTGCATTTGTTTTTATTTTATTGTTGCTTCTTGCATTCAATCATGTTTCATCATTAAACTTGGATTGTATTTTACCAAGTTGCATTTTTTGATATTTTATTTGATGCAACTTTTTGCAGTTTGGGGTCCTTAAGGGTTGCTCATTCTTCTTTGTAAAGTAGCTGAAGCTCACCTAAACTGAATGGAGACAAATACTGCGAACATCAGCTTCCGTGTCTTGTCAGAGGTTCTCAATCAGCAAAATAAAATCCAAATGAAATTAATTGAAGTTTGAGATTGTGCTTCAAAGATGGGGTATGAACACTTTTGGTATTGTAAGCAAAAATGTGATTTCAGTCAGTTCTTGACGTGAGTAAATGCTCAAGCAGACGTTACCCCGCTGCCACAGGGTATTTAATGCAACAGACTTCTTTGCTTCCTGACACCATTGCTGTGTGGCAATGCAACAGATGGCAGCCCGTTCGCTCCGCATTACTGTGACAATGTGACTGTAATGCAGGTCGAAGTGCCACAAGCAAGCGCCACAAAGATGGAGCCCTGACTGCCATGTTCCATGAAGCCTTCACAGGGACGCCTCAGACTGAGGCAGATGCAGTCATCCATATTTACAAATGCTCCAAGTCTTTTCATCTAGAGAAGATGTATTATGCTCATGTGGGTATGTTTGAAGCATCCAAACTGAAATGTTTTGTGTCGGAAGGCGTTTCAATTATTCCTA
The DNA here is from genome assembly GCA_903066825.1 of Alfaro cultratus. Lineage (NCBI taxonomy): Eukaryota > Metazoa > Chordata > Actinopteri > Cyprinodontiformes > Poeciliidae > Alfaro > Alfaro cultratus. Next base: position 162,999 of record CAEFZX010004720.1, on the reverse strand, counting down.
GAAGGGGACAAGACTTATCAGTGCTAACGTGGACATAAAGCAGATGATTTATTTAGCTTTGCTACAGTGGATGACAAAATAATTTCTTTCACATACAGACATGAAGAAAAATATCGTCTCCTCTGCTGTTCACTTAAACAAGTCGCCTTTTGTCCTGAAAAGTGGTCCAGTTTAAAACGTATTTCCAGAGCTATCCTGCATCTCTTTAGCATGCAACAGAGTAGACGGATCGAAATGTGATAAAAGATGATACGATGTTTATTTAACGAAAGTCTGCTCAAAGAAGATGGACAGTCTTGTTGGCGGCGCCTCTAAGGACACGATTGATCCCTGCATTACAGCCCAGCGTCCAACCAAGTGTTGAAACTTAATTGGTTTCTCGTGTGTCGACAGGTGTTTTATCAGCCTGTTTGAAGAGAACACAAACGTTGCTACACTCAACATGGATCAGATAAAGCAGAAGAAAGAGGAGCCCTGAAGTACCATATACACCCACCAGACGTTACATGATGGCCACTGACAGAAGAAGTGAATAATACATCATCTCTTCATCATGTTACCTGTTAGTTGGTGAAATTAATTGGGAAACAAGGGAACGTTTTGCCCTCAGTTAGTGAAAATTATGCCCGCTCGGTGACTGACTCAGAGCAAACACCGGCTCTTATGGGGTTCTTGGTCTTCAGTGGAGTCTTTCCGAGGAGGGGCAGTGGCGTCCTGGCTCTGATTGGTTGCTTTTGACCAGGAGCGATGCGAAGCAGCACTGGGAGGAGGTGGAGGAGGTCAATCTTTTCACAGACCATCTGTATCATGTTACACTGCCACGACATGGTGACAGTTTTAACAAATATGCAAAAATAAATGTTTTTATGAGTTACCATACATAGTGAAGCTTTAAAAGTTGTAATTCTGTAAAGATTATTTTTTTGATCCGATTAGCTAGGAAATCTATATGGAAAGATTTAAAAATTTTATTTTTGAGACCCTTTGATCACAAAAAGCTGATTAGCTGTTAACAAATGTAAAAGAGTGAAGTACACATATCACTTGTTGGCAAGGATGTCTGCAAAATATGTTGCCAAAAACATCCATCTTTTTTACTCCACAATTCAACTGAATCAGTGATCAAAAGCTTATAAAAAGAACAATCATAGTTGCCAAAAACTGTTTGAAGTTATTTCAGAGATGGGTGGGTTTTATGCTGCCATTGAAGGGTTCTGAAAAATGTCCTCTTGGCTGTATAATTAACATTTTTAAAGCTCAAGTTCTCTGCTGTAGTAGTTGTGAGTAATGGTGCTTGGCAACATTTCTGGGTTCTTATGAATAAAAACACATTATGATTCTAAAATAAATCTATTGCCAGGAAGCAAAGTTGTTAGATCATTATATACTTTCTTTATCCATAGCTATTGCCAAATAAGCAGTTCTGTGGTAGTAATGAATAGAGCAAAATTATGTTTTACAGAATAGATTATTTATGGATATGTGCCTCTAGACCAATTAAATTTGTTCACTTCACTCAAGGAAGTTTCAGTCGGACAATTTAAAGCAGATGATTTATTTATGCATCATATTTCCGGTAGACTGAAAGTCAAACCAGCAATGAAGAGAATAAAAACTTAAATAACTGAAATGAAATCATTTGTTAGTACAAATCTGGCTCTAAAATACAAAACATCTGAGATACTTGAAAACAAAGTGAATCAATTCCTACAAGAGTACAATAGAAACCATTACAACCAGTTTAAATCAGAATATCAGCCTGTGCATTATGATGCCATGAATATTAGAACAAAAAAAAACACATTATTCATAAGAAAATTTCAGTCCCGTTAGTTAATTACAATTTACAAGTTGCACAGAAACAATAATAATAATTAAAAAAATGAAACATTTGAGGCTGTATATATATATTCTCTACAAGTCTATAGTTGTCTATATTTATTATAGTCAAATTAACAAATAAAACCACATCATGCACAATATTGCCACTCATATTCTGCTTGTCCCTGTACAATCAATTCACGTATTTACACAGTGATCAAATACTCATCAACTAAATGTTTTAAAAATAAAACTTGATGCAAGTTAAGAAAAAGAAAATCTTGATTCCATCCAAAGGCCCTCAAGTGTAGTTAGTACATTTGAACAACGCTTGCCTCAATGAAACTGAATGTCAGGCATCCACAAACACTCACACACACGCATTCAGACACAAATCCATATACATTTAAACATTGAAGAAATACAATCAATAGCATCTCTGATGCACCACAAGAAGCTTTAACAATGTTTCGATCTGATCCCAATAAAGAAACAAAGCTGGTCCTGCATGTCAAAGCATCATTAGGAGTGAATTTATGACGTGTCGTATTTTTTCTTGGACGTGACTCTTACAAATCCCATTATTGTCTTCACTGTAGTAATTAAACTCCAATGAGAATCTTCAGAACTGAGTCACTGCTTTAGAAAGGCACTACCTGCTGAAGGAACCCCTTCAGCATTCACGTCTGATCTTCAGATTGAGCTAAACAAAACAGGTCAAGAGGGGAAAAAAATAATATAAAGATGGCTTGACACATCCAAAGCTGCATTTCAATTTCTACATTTGCAGGGGCAGATTAAAGAGGTGACAAAGGAGGACCTGTCAGCACCCAACTTGAAAAAGTATTCACCCCCCTGGAGCTGCTTCTCATCTTACAATCACAGACCTGAGTATATTTAAAGGAGATTTTATGATATATCAACATACAGCTGTGCATCATTGAGAAGTTGACGGAAAAGGCTGTTGCGTTCATTTGTTCTCAATTAAAAACCAGTACAACTTTTACACGTCACCAAATCTCAGTAAGATTTAATTATGTACAAATCTAACTGTTTGCATGTTTTCTAGAGAACATTAATGAACAAACAGGACCATAAAATACAAGGAACAGAGCAGAAAGGCCTGGGATAAAGGCATGGAGCAGCTTAAAGCACGGTTAGGTAAGAAAACAACATCCAAAGCTTTGAACATTTCATGGAGAACTGTTCAATATCACTTGAAAAAAATAGCACACCTTTATATTTCCATCTTCTCATTGCCATCTACCTACAATGTAGGAAAGGCAGCTTCTGATCAGAAAATGAGCCAAGAGGAACATACAAACTCTTAAGGAATCCCAGAGATCCATAGCTCTGGTACTGGTATGGTATTGGCAGTATCATACTGTACGAACAGTGAAGCTGATGGAAGATGGATCCAAATAAAGAACTATATCCAGACCTTATGAATTGCTGTTTACAGATGCTCTCAATTTAATCTGAGTTTCCTCTAATACAGACATGCCCCAAAATACTTGCGGATGGTCCAAAGGTGATCCAAAAATGCACAGACTCATAAATGCAAGTCACACTTTTCAAATTCTTCTTTGCAAAAAAAGTGAGAAAATCATGAATGTGTCCCTATCAACTATATACACACAAGTACCAGTTTGTGTGTTACATAAAATCCCAATAAAATACACATAAGTTTGACATTGTAATGTGACAAAACGTAAAAACAGCTGGGGGATATGAATACTTTTGCAAGGAACTGCACCCTCTGCATGGTTCGGTTATATCGCCTAGGAAGTGTGCACGTCCTGCCAGTGGGATTGTAAATGCATCTGGAAACTGAATTATTGCAGCACATGCATTATATCAGTCCACTATGTCACAGCAACGTCCTGTTCTCAGTTGGAAATATGAACGTTAGCTGCTTACTGTTGACATTTAACACTGCTTCAGTGAAAAAAAATGTCAAAACCAACATAATATGTGTATTCCAGAAAAGCACTGCATTGCTCATGTGAGGCTTATTGAAAGATGCAATATGAGTTAATGTCAAAGTATTAATAATATATGTCTTAAAGTAAAAGCATGTATTGTCAAATCAGTATCATACAATTCAGCTACTAAGCCCAACGTTGTCAGGAAGATTTCCAAGTAAAAAAAAAAAAAATCAGTCTTTATATGTTTCTTGTGCCTCAGAGGTGTGTGATTATGAAGCCATGCAGAGTCGTGAGACCCCCCAACCCCCAAACCCAAATCCCCAAGCTAAATGGAGATTCTGCCATTGTCGGGATGCAGCGAGCACACCACACCGCTACACAAAAGAGTTCAAGGAGTTCATGGCGTTAATCGGGGATGGGGCCCCTGAGCTCTCAGGGCCCTCAGCATTGTCCCTGCTGGAACTCTTTCCACTATACTGGCCAATAAAGGAGCCGTCCTCGTTGAACTGTCCGTCTCCTCCTTCCCCGTAGTCAACTAAGCTGTCGTCACTGTCGTCTCTCTTAACCGTCCCGTTAGACGGCGTTCGGCTCTCTTTTACCAGTTTATGGTCCTCATTGTCACTGAAGGAGAAAATAACATGCAAATGTTACAGGTGAGATGAGGTGGCAGATGCAAGAAGATTAGTGATCACGTTTTTTTAGATGGAGCATGAAACGGCCAATTGTGACTCACACTTGAGGAGTGAAAAGCCAAATGTTTTAAAAATAAGCAGAAATTTGGATTTAGTTTTGATTTTGATTTGCTCCATGTCTAAAAAAAAAAATAAATAAAAAAAAAAAAAAACAGAAGCTATGATTGATTGGTTTCTATCAGGCAACAGGGAATAAAGCTCGAGCCGACACACTCTATCTAAATTCCCCTTGAAACCAAACGTGAGGTGACGAATGTGCTGAGGGACAAAGAGCATTCCCCATCCCAAGACAAGAGCCTGTGATGAAAAACAAGAAGCTCCGGCACGATGAGGTGAATAAAATTTAAAAAGCAAAGACTTCAGATGCACGTCCTGCAAAGCGAGCATGAGAATAACCCCAACCCGGGCACAATGTATGAAACATCTGCAAAGAAAGCTTTCTTTGGAAATCAGATCATCAGAAACGTTCCGTGGTTAAATGAGCTGAACGTCAATGAGATGCGTTCATAAAGCCATCATAATGCTGCGATGCCCTTCAAATTTAACACAGCATATTATAATCTGTATCAATAAAACATTTACAGAGTGTCAGAGCGGAGGCCATATTGACGAAGAAAACTTGCTATGCTGAGCATGATCAAGGCTTTATGAGTGAATATTAAAATTGATGACAGCAGGCGCTTTTCTCCACAGTGACTTCCACAGACCTCAAGCAACCCCCACCGACACCATCACCACTCTTACCTTCACGGAGACCCACAACCCCTGAGATCAAATGAGAACATCTCACTGAAATCCCACACAGACAGACATTCCTACACTCTGGTTCACTACTCAACACACACACACACTTAGGAGAGTTTACTATTTTCACATTAGTGAGGAACAAAATTATGTCTTAAACAGAAATTAGTTGTTCTACAACCAAAAACAGCTCAGGTGAGTGAGGTTATGCCTTTTATTGACATATTGTAAGGTTCCTGCTGAATAAAACGAAACAGGATGAAAGGAAAAAAGTTCTCTAACAAAGGCACTATGTTACTTTGCAACATGGTTTGTCCAATAAATCTCTCTTTTCATTTGCATCCATTGTTGCGTTTGTCTTTCTCTATTAATACAATGGACTGTTGGCATTTTTCTTTAGCAATAAAAAGTTCAAAACCATCTTGTACTGGTGGCACTACAAATTATAAAGCTTGGGTGTTATATTTCTATTTCATAAAGCCTCTTGACAGCATAAAACATAAATAACTTTCAGTCCTGTTTTACTTTTATTAAAGCAGATCAATAACGTTAACATTTCCATGAAGCAACTGTTTGTCAGTTTAATACAAACACTCACATTTTTGATTTTTCAGTTCCAATGTTGTCACAAGCAGTCATTCAAAATAGAGTCAGGACTCCCCATTGCTTTTAAATGGCTGACTAATGTGCCTGGTTGTTGTGTCTCCAAAATACTGCTCTTAGACAGCGTTACACCTGATTGACCTCTTCTTACTGGAGATATTGGGATGCAAGTTTTTGCCGAATGAACTCACACCAAAGCTAGTCTTCTCAACTATCTCTACTGAACATTATAAATCCCACAAGGAGTTGTTGTTAAGGTAATCTGATATATTGTGTGTAGTTCAAAAAGATGTAAGAAGTTCAAAAAGAAATAACATCTTGACATGTTTCAGAGATTGATGTAATTTTGTCATCAAGATAGCAAAAAAAAGTATTGGGATCAATTTAAACATTGCCTCCAGTACTGCTGATTTTGATCTTTTTATGAATTTAATAAATAAGAGATGGAGAACCAACAACTTTAGGCTTAAAATGTAATACAATTTAAAAACCAGGCATCAATCTGTCAGTAGCACAATTAAACAGCCTATTCAATCTTCAGACATGCTTTAAATGCCACATCAGATCATATGCATTTATACAATATACTATATCTATATATAATTGATAAATCCATTCAACACATTATTCCCTGGAGCAGAATGTTGAATACCCATGCATAAAATCCATCAAACATGTTTATATCTACATACAAAAAGGAATAGAATACAAAATATAAAATCAGGACTATCTTATAAATTGACTTTTAAAAAACAATATTCAAAAACGTTACATGTACAGATTTAAAGTGCTTCTTTTTTGTCTTTTTTTCAGCATGCTATTGGAGACGCAGCCCAGATGAAGGAGGCTAACAGACATAGCTGGAGAGCATCCAGAAGATTAGGCAAAGTGTTAACACTATATTTACTGTCGGCAAAATGCTTGTGATTAGCTTATTAGTTGGGATGAGAGTTAATGATTGCTTGTACTATTCATCTCTTGTAACAGTCATTTTTAAACCTTTGACATAATAAAATTTGAAATCAATTAAACCTGAAGAATCCTGATCCCTACATGGCATCACAATGTGATGTCCAGCAGACACACCAGTCCAACACGAGACGCCTCCAAGACATCTCCGACCCATTAAGAATCTTGTCAGAAGCACAAACCGGTTGCCTTCCTCTTGATGCTGTGACTGATACTGATGGGTTTGAATGGGTTATTGTCAGCTGCAAGGGCTGGGAAGAGGAAGGAAGTGGGCCAGAAGTGGGCACAAGGCGAGGGGGCTGATGGATAAAAATGGACTTTGGGGCGTGAGGGGTCCAGGAGCAAGAGCACTTTCTCTCACCTGTATTCCACAAAAGTACAGTCATCATCTTTCATTGGCTGGAACTCCGGGTCTGTGTGTGCGTCCTCCTTTTCTTTGACTGGGGACGTAAACAAAGAAATGTAAGCTTTCTCAATATTTGCAATAACACTTCTGTACTTGTGTCATGTTCTTTAGCTGAATCCTTGTTGTGAAATTTAGAAAAATTTGCCAATATGAAATAATTTCCTAACAGAAAAGGAATCAGTAACATTATACAGTACCCAACATTCACACAACAGTAGAAATATCCCACATTTTGAGAGCAAAACTCTCCAAAAAAAAAAGTTATTTCTGACAGCTTCCAAAGACAGCTGAAAACACTGCGCATTGGGTTTGTTTGTGCAGTGACTCACCGGGGTATTTTCCTCCTTTATTCCTCTGAATGAAGCAGATAATGAGGAGGATTAGGATGAGCAGGGCGATGGCGCACATGAGGCCAATGAACCATCCCTGAGTGGCGATGTCTACCTGTCTGCTCGTCACAGCTGGCCAGAGATGGAGAGATAATGCGATAATTGTAAATGCAATATTTCTACAGTCTTTTGAGTGATGAGGAAAATCTCCCTCCGATGATGGGCTGAAATGGCCTTTCATTGTTTTGGCAGCTGCTATGGCCATCAGTTAGTCATTTCAGTTCATGAATGAATCATGATAACACATTTTACAAATTGTATTAGATAAGCAGAAAATCTTCTGTATTAATTTAAGAATAAGATGAACTGCATTAGAAATGTTGCAAATTAATTTTACCTTTAGTGACGATTACACACACAAACACACACAGCTACAATCACTGACCATCATACAAGTTTTTTCTAGTCTAGGTTGGAAATTATAACTCTATACTCAATATAATCTATATTAGAATATTGCTTGTTTTTTGTTATCCGCATATCTACAGAATGATATTAATATACAAAGTGCAAAAATGTAAAATCCAAAGGTCATGCACACTGTTAAACATTATATCTGCATGTTTGTCACACTGCAGCAACTAGGGGTGTAACGATACATCCAGTTCAGGAGATTCACAATGAAAAGACGAAGACATTTTAGTCAAAACTTCTGGTAAACCTAAGAATCCACATTTTTTGTTTTTGAAATTGAACCAAAGTTTCACATATCATAAAAGATCTCTGTTGAGATTATTATAAAGTCAGCTAAAATCGATTCAGATTAAGCATTTTGAAAACATCAAAAACCTGAAATAGCTACTTAGATTTTCAATTACCTGCGTTGCCAGCAGCTAATTGCTAGCTAAACTCAGATTTTGAATCATGTTAAAAATAGTTCATAGTTACTCTTTCAGTCCTATCACTGTTTCATTCGTCTACCAGCTACAGAAAAAGAATGACAGATAAACAATTAAAATGCAGAGAGGCTTTTTTTTTTTTTTTAACAAGTAGTTGTATGGCAGCCAGAGAGGTCTTTATTAGTCGACTCCTTCAACCAAGCAAAGCAAATCAAGAAGCACTTCTGTTCTTCTGAACTTCAAACCAACAGCTAAGCCCAAAAGTTATTCAGAAATATCAGATTATATTTAAAATCCCTCTCACTCAACCAAGAACTTTCTTTCTGATAAAAAAAAGTAAGTAGAAGTAGTAAGCCACTGTAGGAAGGTTAACAAAATTAGGATTTTGAAAACTATGTAAATCCTTCTGATTAATGAATAGATTAATTCTGGCATCAAATCCGTCTTATGATTGTTGAATTTTTTTTTGCATGTTTCCACTTTGATTTTGAGGATTTATTTTGTCTTTGAGGTTGGACGGCCTCCTTACCATCACCCTAATCTTTAACTGCCCTCACAGATTCTCTATCAGAGTCAAGTCAGGACTCCGGTTGGCTCAACATTAATATTACTTCTAGTCAGAAAGAACATGTAGGTAAAATTACAAGATCACTTGAATCTAAATCTGCCAGGAGAATTTTGGGCTTAATTGTAGTCAAGTTTAAGGCAGCCACCTTCCTGTCTGATAAAACAGCTTATATTTACTTCACCAGGGAAAGCACTGACAGCTACATTGTACTTTGCAAAAAAGATTTCAACTTTATGAGAAGGATTGTGGTGTTTTAAACCACAAGATCTCGTTACACCCCTAATAGCAACATTTCAGCTAAAACCAACTCAACTTTGCAATGGTAGAATGGTACAAACTACTAGATACTTTACAAGAGTGACGTTATGAGGCCTGACTCGGCCAGGTCAAGACGGAGGCTACACCCCAGGACGCGCCTCACCTGGGACCGTGACAAACAGCTCCTCGGAGTGGAGCGGCTGCTCGTGGTGACCCTTAGCCACCACACGCACCCTATAGGAGAGGCCCACCTTTAGACCTTTCAGCTTAACGTTCTGAGAGCCGTTCACAAGCTCTTTTTGCCACTCCTCTTCACCTTCACCTGCAGGAGGGACGTCGACGGAGAGAGGTATGTTTGAGGGAGCGAACAGAGCTTTCAATGGTCCATGGAGATGGTGAAAAGATGGGAACTACTTATACGGCATTATTCTGCAGGCAATTTTAGATATTCCAGGAGTAGGGGGAAAAAAAATCAATTTAGGCTTTAAATAAATTATTGTGGTGACCCTGATAGCTCAATGCACTTCAACAAGCCCATGCACAGTGAAAAAAAACACTGTTGACAATAATGCTGCCTAAAAATAACTAAAAGGAAACCAGCTTGGTTCAGAACAGCTGCTTGTTGCTTAAAACATATTTTAATTAGAAAACACAATAATCTAGGGAGCCATAAACAGCAAAGACGTCTGCCACATAGTAATATTATTCTGGTTTTCATGTGCTTTCATTTATGATAAATTGTCATGATACCCATGATCATTTGGTCTTGTTTTTCTGCTCCAAAATTTGGTCAAAACCGCCCAAATCCCCTCTGGACAACACACTGCAGAATCGGACCAAACTGTCACAATATGCCATTTTTTTGTTATCACAGCTGTACACAGTGGCAATTAGAAAAACTCATAGAAAAGCCACATCAGAGGCAAAACAAGCTTGTGGAAGAAGGTGCTCTGGCCAGATGACACCAAAATTCACCCTAATCTTTGGCCGACATGCTAAATACCTCGTGTGGCCGAAAAAGGTGCACATCACTCTAAACCAGTGCTTCTCAAATCCAGTCCTCAGGCCCCCCTGCTCTGCATGTTTTAGATGTGTCTCTATTCCAGAACAGCTGATTCAAATGATTGCATGCCCTTCAAGTGCTGCAGAAGCCTGTTAATCACCCACAGACTCAGTTCAGGTGTGTGACAAAAGGGAAACACCTAAAACATGCAGGGCAGGGGGGCCTGAGGACCGGAATTGAGAAACACTGCTCTAAACAAAGGGGTGACTGCCTCATGCTGTGTTTGTTTGATGATAAACACAGGAAAAGTCTGGGAGAAAACCTATTGGAGACGGCAAAAGAGAGAGTGGCGATTTGCCCTACGGTAAGGCAACAACCCGGATGTACAATGGACTGTTTTAAGCACAATCATTTGTTGAAATGACCCAGTCAATCCAGGCATGAATTCAATTAAAATCACAGCAATATGTGAAAAGTGGCATTCGCAGACCATCTGCATACAATCTCACTGACAATTAACTATACTGTTAATGTGCAAATATTGCACATGCACCTTACCAAGGTGGTAGACGTACCATAAATGACTTACAGCCAAAGGTTGTTTTAAAAAGTAATTATTGAGGGAGCTGAATAAAAATGGAGGCCATACTTTTCAGATTTATTGTTTTAGAAAAATGTGTAAAACTTCCTTTCACTTTCCTTGCACTCCACAGGTATCATATTATGACAAAATATTAAAAAGTTCAAGGGGTATTCATGCTCTTTTGAAGGTTACAAAAGTACTTCTAGGCTCAAAAGGTATTTTGTTATTACTGTTTCTGCACTCCAAGCCAAATAAAATCTAATTCTATGATCTGACACATAAAAACACCCACTAGAGAAAACACTTGATGTTCAGACCTTCAGAAAAAGAAATAAAAGACCAATTTCTATGTCACTCTGAGAAGTGATTTCACAGATATACTGTCGCTGAGATAGAAATCTCACTCTGACTTGTCCACTGAATGCCTCAGAAGTGTTGCAGTGTTTTATCTGTTTACCTGCATATGAGCTGTCAGGGCAACCAAACAAGCAAAGTGGGGATGAGCTAAACGTAAAATGTATCATGACTGATGATCACTGAATTGAGTTTTTTGAATTAGTTGGATATTATTATGATGACATTTCCTAACTGAATGATTAAAACAATAGGTGTGAGAGAGTCGTACCACAGAGCTCTTAACTTCACCGCAGGTAGAAATAAGCAATTGAAAGCACTTTAGTCAACCTCTGTGGGTATAAAGATGACAGGAAGTGATGCTTTTTGTCAGGTTTTACTCATAAATTCTGTCAGTGTAATGACCGGAAATGAGAACTCCAGCCAATTCCAGCATTGAGCAATTCAGAATCCAATCACGGGAAACTTAATTTATTAAATCAGGGTCTTCCCTGGCAGAGCCCAGCGTTAACATTACTGTCGATATTTTTAATCACCTGCTGAAGCCAGTAATGAAGTAGGAGTCTCTTGCCACCCATGCCTGAAGCTGAGAGAAATATTAATGAGGTGGTGATTTTTCTTACTGTTTTCTGCAATGTACTCTACATAAACATTTTTCTCTGGGCCCCAGTACTCCCAACTGATCAGGGCCCCATCTTCTTCAACCGAGGAGCTAACATTCGCAAAAAGACTCACAGGCCGGGCTGCGCACACAAGAGAAGAGACAAACATCAAAGCTGGCCGGTGGGGCGATGGGAAATCCAACAAATGGCAATCAATTGCTTTGTCCTGATTATGCAAGTGCATCTTAATAAATTAGAATATCATCAACAAGTCTATTTCCACAATGGAGTAAAAAACTAAACTCATGTGTTGCATAGATTTACTAAACATAGACTGATCCATTTCTAGTGTTTATTTCTGGAAACTTAGAGCTAATGAAAAATGTTTATTCTCAGAAAATCAGAATATTACGCAAGAGAAATAAAAAAGGGTTATCAATACAGAAATATCATGTGCACAATCAAGTAGGAGACTGTTAACGCTTCAAAATACTGTAATCATGAACTCTTCATTGTTGGAGAAATGTCCCAAAGTGATTCAACTAAAATTGAAATGTTAGACAAAACAATTATGGTTGCACTATGAGGAATTATATAAAAGCTTGATCGATTGAGAGCATAATCCAAACTGGAGTGGCAGCTTTACTGTAGAGTATTTTGCTGCAGAAGGGAGTAGCTCACTTAACGACATGTTTGACATCATGAGGTGATACAATTATTTAGGCAAAATTGGAACTCATTGCCTGGGAAGTTAAATATTAAACAACAGCTGGAATTACACATTTTTGATTACCGTAAGCAGTCCTTTAAATTAACGACAACAATGTCAATGTGTAAAGTGGTAATCAATCCCTGATCTTAGTTTCCAAAAAATGTGTGGAATATGTTTCTCTCTGTACATAACATGTAAATGTCTGATACCAGTTGTAGACAGGAGTTTCACTTGGAATAAATGGCTCAAATAGATTTAACTTGTTGATGGTTTTCTCATTTTTGAAGAGGCGCTTGTAATTCTGTGACATGCATGCCTTGACCCATACAGAAGTGCGCAACAGCACTGGCTGGGGCAATAAACCATCAAAAACGGAGTTCACAATCAAACTCATAATCATCTAATCCAACATGTAGTTTACTAAGATCTCAGCATAGTCTGTACCCTTGTGGATCGGACGGCGTGGAGGAAACCCTGCAACGGGATGAGAGGTTTGGGTGCCTCCTGCAAACAACACCAAGAGGATAAAATATGGACCCACACCCAAACACTGTCATACACATGCAAAGGAAACAAAAACAGCGAGACACAGCAGACACAGTCATTACCCACAAAGCACAGAGTTCATTAGCATGCAAGGAAAAACTTCGCCATGCAGCAGGAAGCACAACCAGCATCCGCCGTGCAAAACATACAAGAGGGTCAAAGTTGTTGAGAAGAAAAGCAGCATGCCACTCTAATAAAGTCTGATCCTGTTTTATCAGGTGAAACTGAAAAGGCACATGTCAAACAGCATCTTTGTCTATGTGGCTGTGAACTCAAACATTTAGGTGGACAAAGGACAGAGAAGAGAAAAGGTGAATGTCCTCAGAGATAAGCAGAATGCATGCAGTGTGTTCTCCTCCTAGATATACACATCTGCTAACTTTTGATGCTACAGGTTGAAGAAACAAATACACACAGAAAATAATAGGTGAGCTACAATAAGCTCACCACTCATCCATCTGCTTTTATCACTTTTGTATCATAGAAATATCTTCAATTCAAGGGTATCGACATGAGGTTTATTGGATAAATGTGAAACTGAATCTGAGGAGCAAAACATGGAAACAAGTAGAACCAACAGTGCAATATACACATCTAAAATTAAAGTAAAATACTTAGATGTTGATACTTTTCTTTGAACCAACAGAAATATGATGAGGCAACGGGTCGATAAGGGTCCATTCACTTGTATCATAGAGGAAATTATTTTATATGAATATACAATATAAATCTTCAGTATATGAAAAAAGCCAATCATCTAAAATGTTTGCACAGCTGTGATCAAATGTTTACATCCATGATCCATGCATGACTATTAAGTAAATGTCACCCAGTTTAATCCTAGTTGTCAACCACCTATGTGCGTAAAAAGATTTCTAAACATATATTGTGTCACGGTATCAAAACATTTCCATATGACCATAAAACTTTCCTGCAGAAGTTATTTAACTTGCCGATTTAGACAGCTGCAAATTTTAGTCAAGCAAGTGTCCATTTCACTTGATGTACTTGTTTCCTGGTCAAAATCTTCTCAATCTATGGTGATGTACAATAATAAATATTGAGCTCTCGTTAATCAAATGACTGCAAACAAATTCATCTTACGCTAACAAGGAAAAACACCAACTGAATTCAATTACTATTACAAACCAGAGGTTAACGGCCCATGGCACTGACAACCTTCAACACACCTTACTTAAAGTTTCAGGTTAATGTGTGTATATATTTAACCCTATATGTGTAATTCTGATCCTGTGTAAAGTAGAAAATTTAAATAAAATGTAACTCTTGCTATATAGAATAATGGAACATGCAGTTCTTTAATAATAGACCATTGTTGTGAAATCCTTGAAAAATGTCAAATAACTAATTAAAAGCTCAAAATAAACTTAAAACACCTGGCCAGAATGAGCAGATGTAAACTTCTGATCACAACCGTAAATGAGATGTTTTACTTCTAGCTGAGCTGTTTAAGAAAAACATTTTCACATTTCAGAAGAAAGGTTTTTTTCTGCAAATTGTTGCTGTCTTGCCAATTGACTTTAACCTCAACAAGGTAACATTTTCTGTCATACAAAAAGCCAAGCAATAGAACAAAAGCTCCTTCACAATGAAAAACAATATTCAAACTAAATGTACACATAACAGAGGACACAAGCTTCAATAGCATTAAATCATCTTGGGAAACTCTTCCAGTCTTGATTTAGAAAACATTACTTTCTGAATTCAGCTGAAGGAGATTGTAAATAAAAAAAAAGCTTACGTGTCAAAAGTAGACTGAGACTAAATGGTCTTTCATCTCACATAATTGATGACCTTTAGAAACATTTTCCTAATGTGTTTGTTTCAGTCGATATTTTCAATAACGCGCAATGTTTATTTCATAAATTATAATCTAATTAGTTTGTGCTCCAGGGCGTAGCCTCCAAGTAATTTACAATTCCCCTCTAAATTGATCACCGTTTCCATGGTAACAAGCTTCAAAACAAAGGTCGGAAGTTTGTGGGTGTTATCACATTCCTTACATGCAGCTTCTATTTTTATCTCCCCTGCTCCAGATTAAAGATTCTGCAGATTACAAAACTTCCAGACATATTTATCTTAAATAAGTGCAATTACATAGGATATGTACCTGCAGGTTCCTATTTGACCGATATCTATATATATAATCAACCGTTTCTTTTAAATAGGGATTATTTTTAATGCTTTTTGATGCCTCGTTTAAAGGTCATCCAAGAACAATTTAGAAATGTTAGCTATTAGTCATCTTAAATACCACACGCTCCATGATTTACACTTGTCTGCCTTTGATGACTTACCTTCATCCTGCTTGACGACAGCTTCCTGAGAAATGGCTGGGCCCGCTCCAACGCTTGTTCTCGCATTCAAATAAAACTTGTAGCGTGGGCTGTACTTGAGGTTTTGCAAAGTGACTGAGGTCTCATTGGCAGCCAGGGCCAGCTCCTCTTCTGGGCCAAGTTCATTGGAGTTATTGACTACAGGGGTGAGGGACGGATGACGACAACGATGGGATGGAGAAGGAAGTCGGAAAACAGGAAGTTGTGTAGCGATAGGAGGAGGGTGAGGGGTTGCAGATGGAGTATCAATAATAAAAAGGGTGAAAATGGAAAGATTTGGATAACAGAGGAGTAGGGTTCAGAAACAGAAGTTGGGAGTGACCAGAGTTGATTTGTTAACTTGTGTTGTTGTAATTGTAAGAACATTTAAATGCAGTTAAGCTACTCTAAGCTTCTCCTATATGACTGATTAAGCCATGAAAAAGAATGGCTTACAAGGCTACGCACTAGATGACAGAGGATGATGTTCACATAAAATAGATTTAAAATCTCGCTTGCTGTCTGTCAAGCAAAACAAAACTTCTCACCTGGCTGATATCTCAGGTTGTAGCCAGTGATGTGCCCATTATGTTCATGAGGAGGAATCCATTCGAGGGTTAGTGAATCTAGGCTTGGGTTTGTGACAGACAGCGAGGCGGGTGGCCCAGGTTCTGCAGAAAAGCATCAACAATGAGTGAACACAAGTCAGTGACAGAAAATCTGATTAATGTAAGAGAAACCAATGAAGGGAAAGAGGCAATGAGATGATGTTCAGTTTATTTCAGACAGAATAGAAAAAAGGTTAACATAAATATAAATAAATTTCTCCAACCATCTTGTACAAATGCAATTTCGTAATTCCCCACTAGATGGTACTAAACTCTCTTTTCTGTTCCTTTAAATTCAGGAGGTAAAACATTAGCATAGTCATGTATTTGACATTTTCTCATAAGACTTAAAAATGTACATATTAGAGTTTTAAAGTTTAAATGTCATACCTCCCTCAGGTGTCTTAAACTCCTGCTTTTCACTTTTGGGACCCTCTCCTTTCTTATTGAAGACGCTTACATAAAAAGAATAGTGGCTGAACGGGTGCAACCCGGGCAGCAGGCCTTGGCTGTGGTTCCCACTAAAGGTGAGCATGCGCTTCTCTGTGTGATGGGGGTTGTGTTTATGAAGGCTGTGTGTCCTCGAGTAATGAACCTGCAACAAACAGTATCAAATGCAGAAGCTTCGTTTGTGTCATTTGTGCATACATGTTGAGCAAGGATGTTACTCCTGTAGTTTTTGTATCCAAAATACACTTTTTTTTAAAAAAGGTAAGACTCTACCGATAATCGGGTGTAGACCATGGATGAATGGACTAGTGAATAAAAAAATATAATAAGCGAGATCTGTCCTTTGTCCACAAATATCACACTAAGGTGTGGTTTCTAACTACAAAGTATAGATTGTGGAGTCTTTTTTGTGTTGGTAGCCAATTTCATATTTCTATACAAGTCACCAACTGCAATTTGATGACATTAATTTCAGTACAAATTCATTTCGTCTAAAGTTTGGAAGCAAAGTGTTAAATGGAGGTTTTATCATTAGAGTAACAATATTGTAAACCTTGAAGCTTCAACTGGGACAACTTTGTATTTGTCAAGAGGAGAGGAATTACACACCCATCTTTCACCCAAGATGTGTAGATTACCATTTACTTTTCATTAGATGAATCGGCTTGTTATTAAACATGCTTATCAAAATTCTGTACCTTGTATCCTTGGATCTGCCCTCGTATTAAATGAGGAGGCACAGGGTCCCAGCGTACCCGAGCCAAGGTGCTGTTTAGCACTACAGCCTGAACATTTGCTGGAGCTGCTGCTGGCACTGTAGAGTTAAAAAAAAAGAAAGATACATAACATTAGAACAGGCTACAACCTAAAGGCCAGAGTGAAATGTTACAGAATATGCAACCAAATACATCGCCTCCAGCTCTAACAGTCTTTTTGTAAGAACTTAAAGGCCTTAAAAGGTTAAGGTGGACTCACAATCTTCTCCTGAGTAGCCGATGGCAACAGCAGGCTCTGGTCCATCTCCGTGGTTGTTTACAGCCTGAACCTTTATCTCAAATGGACTAAATGTGGGTATTTCAGATACAGTATACATGGAGTTGTTGGTAGTGGCTGTTATCCAGTCACTGCCTGGCCTCTTCTGCCTCCAACTCACTTTATAATAAAGCCCAGGACCGTTGGACTGAAGGCCTGACAGAGGCTGGAGAAAGAGAAATTTAAGACATAACATATTCTTTAGACGCTGCTTCTTTGGAGGTGTACTGCACTACACTAAAGTAAATAAGTATGAACAAAAATCTAATTAAGCTCTGATACATAAACGCTGGTTATGGTACTCTTTGCAATAACACATCTGTAATTGATCAAATTCAGAATGGTTAAATGTATAGAGATTACCTCCCAGGTGATAACAAGATTGTTATGTTTATTTCCAGATCCACGTACATTTTTGGGGTTCTGGTCAGGAGCTGACGACAGAATAAAAGAAAAATCAACAAATTCCAGAAAAAAAAGCCAATTTTACATTTAAACTGGTTATTTTGTTGTTTTTTTTGACAGCAATAGTTTCTTTATTTGTTGATTTTAGAGGCTTTTGAAATAGAGGAACCAAACTGTAACTGAACTCATGTGTTGGTTACACTAACAAATTATACATAATACAACTTTTACTTAAACAGTTTACTTTCCAAAGTGTATCTGGTACTTTCCGTGTACTTCCTGGTAGCTGCGTTTTATGGAACTTACAGAATGATATTAAGGAGAAAAAAAGACTTCAGAGTTCTGGGAATGTACCTAGTAGGTCTTGAACTGTAACCAGCAAGTTTCATGAAAGTTTCAGAAAGTTATTTGGTAAATCTTTTGGATAAACACATACATTCTGGGGGGAAAATTGTTTTGTTATAGAAAAATCTCTACATTTGAGTAAAGCATCTGGCAAGTTATCAAAAAGTTAATAAACAAGTCCACAGAAGTTCAAATACAGTACCTAGTAGAACCCAGAAAGTAATTTTAGACTCCAAGAAAATACTCAGAAACATTTCCCAAACATCTAAGTTTGGGGAAAGCTATATATAAGTTTAGAGGAAGCAACCTGTTGTCGTGGTTTCAATTATTAATGTTCTGGTGCAAAACTGAATAGCATTTATAACAGCTGGCTCTGTACCTGCAGGCTCAGTTTTATACATTCGAGATGGGCTGCTAGGCTCGCTCAGACCCACAGCGTTACGGGCCAACACTCTGAATGTATAGTGGACATATGGTGAAAGCTTGAGATGAGCCGTTGTCTTGGTCCCGGGAACCCGTGCAATGTCATGCCAGTGACCTTGGTGATGCAGCGAGTCTTCATACTGGATTACAAATTCTGCATTTCAAAAAGACAATCATTTTACACTTTTTAACTGTGCTTGGCCACATATTTGCATAATGGGATTAATACTCTCATGCCACTTGAACTCAGAAAGCCACCATGCACACTGAATCTGTAATTAAACGGTGGATTTTGGCAAGGTTTTCATTAAAGATGAGTGTTTGCAACATGCTGAGCATTTTAACACAGTAAACAAGGTCAAACAACAACCCATGTATTACAAGATTGTTATGTTCAGTTCAGTGAAGAGATTTGGGAAAGGGATTTTTTTCACTGACTTCAAGGGATAAATATTAATTGATAGCCATTTGGTACAATTTTAATATTTTTTTCTACTTTATTTATAAAATTCTATTTACAATTAGTTATAAATCAGTGAAAGTTATTTTTTCTTATGCAGAAAAATAGAAAAAGGAAACAAAGTAACAAGGCAAAATTGCTTCATCCAACCAATAACACAAACTTGTCAGTAACAAAACACTGAAAACATTATTACTTTATAACTAGTAAATCTGACCCACACTTAGCCAATGTTTCTCAGCCTATAAATTTAGCTGATGTTTATGAAAAAAAGGAGTTTGGGACTAGTCAAGAAGCATACAAAATATTAAAAGCAGGTTAAATAAAACACACAGCTGTATAAAGACCAGTGATGGCATAGTTACTTTGAAAAAGTAACTTTAATCGATTACTAATTACTCCCTGAAAAAGTAACTTAGTTAGATTACTGATTACTTGATTTGGAAAGTAACTAAGCTACATTAAAAGTATTTTTTTTAGTAACTTTCAGCAGCTGCTGACAACAACGCTGCGCCTCCTGTGAAAATGACATTGATCTTTGCCAAAACCTAATTGCAAGTTATTTTATAATGGTAACATCAACAATGTGTCTCCACTTATGAGCTTGAACTGAAGGGGAGATTGTTTAATGGCTACAACAGTACAAAAAAAACTTTAGTAATTTGTGCATGTTTTTGTGTGTTTCTATTGTCAGGAAAACTATAAATAGGATTTTAGACCTCCCACTCCTCCCTGTGAGTTACGGCCCTGCGTTTGCTGTCACAGAGCTTCTCCTGCAGTGCCACAGCTCAGATGGCTGCACAGATTTGTGACACTTATCTTAATAGTAATAATTATAGTGGTGTTTAGTTGCACAACTTTACGGACTCGTTCACTCGTGGTTGTTTTCACGTTTATTGCTCTGTTCATATTAGTCTCTATGTTTGCAGTTTTCTGAAGCGCAATGCGAAGCTCGATGTAATTCACAGGTAATATATTAACTTGACATTAACAAAGACACAGCGGGACGGATCATCCAGGAAATGATGGACAAGGTTTATGTCTGCTTATATCCCAGCCCAAAAACCGCAACCCGCGACTCATTAAATCTGCAAGCGACTTTAGAAAAAAACAAGCCCAAAGCTGCTTGTAATAATTGGTCTTGTTGAGCGAAACTCAAAATAGTTCCTATTTTTCCAGCAACAAAATGAGCATCTCCCTCTTCCCTCCATTGTTTATGTTTCTGTCGCTGCTGATAACTGTCACATGGAAACAACGGTCACTCCCCAAGACACATAGAGTAAATAAAATTTAATTACAAAAGAAAATAGTAACGCACAGTAAAGCAAAGTGATTTCAAAAAGTAACTGTAGTCTGACTACTGGATTTGAAATAGCAACGCGTTAGATTACTCGTTACTGAAAAAAGTGGTCCGACATCAGTAACGCATTACTGACATCACTGATAAATACATAGACCCACACATACCCTGAATAGGGCTGTTATGTTCCTCCCCAGGGATCCAAGTAAGCTGAATGCTCCTCTTTTTCTGGTCTGTCAACTCCAGGTCTGTGGGGGGGTCAGGTCGCCCTGGAAGAAAAAACAGCCAAAGGAAGAGACACATATATTTATATTTTGAACATTTAACAGTAACACCACAATCAGGTGACTGTGGCATGATGCTTTATCCAAGCAAGACTCTCTGTTGCAGGACAATTTATTTGCATGTTTTCATGTATTTCTTTTGCTTGGTCCACTGATGACGATAACACATGCAGATGCTGCATCATGCTATGAAATGACTGATGTTCAGTCTTCACTTCATCTCGAGCTCATCAGACAAAATGAACAGATGCTCATATGTTGCAGTGATAAGAAACGCATGCTTCAAATGAATGAGCAAAGCAATGATGAAATATCACAAGAAGTGCTCAGGGACTATATCTGCTCTGAAATTAGCTTTGATATAAAAACAAGAGGAAATTGCTCCTTCCTTTCCCAGATGTTTACGCCAGCAGACAAGCAGCGTCAATGCGATTGATTCTGCAAAAACGGAAGATTGGAAAAACACACACAAAAAATAATGGAGCAACTCAAACTGGTAGATGTAAATAAAGAAAAAGTCAACACTCTGTGACTGTTCGATCCAAATGGCTTCTTCTGGGCCGGAGCATGCTGCATTAAACTGAAACCATTGAGCGAACAACACAAACGCATGCTAGCTAAGCACGTCTGGGTGCTTGTACGTGCTGCAGGTTTACCGTGGATGACAGCTGGAGCAGGTGTGGTCTCTGTGAGGTTGGAGGGCGGCATTGAAATAAGAAGTTTGGTGGTCAAATCAGCCATAAGTAAACAGGAATGATAATTAGGCTGCTTAAGAGAAGGTCGTCAACCTACAGAGCATGATCACTGATTAAATTCTGTCCGACACACTTAGTCCTAAAGAGCTGACTGTTGAATCAAATTATCCTACAGACCTAGCTCTCTGCCATTTTCTTAATGTTCATGTTTTAAACTTGCAATATTAAGCCCAGAGTCACATACCGACAACAGTCAGCTCAACGGTGACAGAGTCTTGGTCCAGAGTGGTGTTTACGTAACATGTGTATACCCCTGCATCTCTCTCCGACACATCAGTGATGTACAGGCTGTTGAATTCTATGATGAATCTGCAATAAATAAATAAATAAAAAGTCCATTCAGTTATGTACAAGTTCAGATATTTTGTCTAGTCTTGAGAAGTAAATACAGGTAACTTAAAAAATCTCCAACCGATCATCGTTAGGCAGCTCCTCATGATCTCTGAGCCATTCTCTCTCTGACACATCAGAAGTAGACAGGCTGTTGGACTCTACAATGAATCTGCAAAAATAAAATACAAATAAAAAGTCCATTCAGTTATGTGCAACTGCAGATATTTGACTAATTTTAAGAACTGAACACAGGTATTTAAAAAAGCTCCAACCGCTCATCATCAGGAAGCTCCTCATCATCTTTAAGCCAAATCAAAGTGGGTAAGAGATCCTTGTCGTGTTTTATTGTACACTCGAATGTCACAGATCGGCCTCTTTGGACCACCGTGTCAACCGGTTGCTTTAGGATACGGGTAGGCTCTGATGGAACAAGAAAGCCAAAGATTAATAAAAAATCTGAACCTCAGTAGAGTTTCACATGCAAAGGTTGGTAAACACTTTAGTCAATAAAAGGTCAGAGGAGAAAGGCTAAGAGAAAGGCTAAGAAATATTCAGTGTGTTAGTTATTCTGTGCATGTTACAATTACTATGCTTGACGTATTTTCATTACGTTTCCGTTTTGTTACAGTCCAACCAACAAAAATATCATGATTGTGAATTTGAAGGAACATAAAAGAATGAATGACTATTTGTTTTACACATCTAAAAATTATGCATATGTTTGATTTCTGGGCCCCTGTCTCAATACTTTGTTGAATCATACTTTTTTACAAACAGAACGTCACATCTATGAGGATAGACACCATGTAGAGGTTACAATTTGTGCCTTATGGCTCAAGTTCAATAAAATTGTAGGGGCAGCATCTCTGAACATAAACTTCCAAAACTTGCCACAGAATGTCAGTCAAATTCTGACCTGTGCAGAGGCACAACCCCACAGCATAATGTCGCCACCGCCATATTAATCACAGAGATGATGCGGTTAGGATGTTGTAAAGTGCTAGCTTTAAATCGCAGGACATAGCTTTGCTTTTTTACCAGATTAGTTTGTCTGGAATTATTAAATTCAATTTATTTCAGTTTATCATGTAGCAGAAAGTCACAACAATTGTCTCAATAAATTTTAAAGACAAGCAAGTCCAAATCATATTCATATTTAATTGAATCAATCCAATAGAATGCAAGCATTTAGCCAATATATATGGTAGGGTAATCATTTAAGAGATCTTCAAACAAATGAACAAACTGACCTTTTATATGCAGGTAAACATGGTTCTCAGAGGTTCCAAGCGAGTTCCTGGCAATGCAGGTGTATTTGCCTTTGTGCTGCGACTGAGCTACTTGAATCTCCAAAGTACCATTGTCATGCAGGATGTAAGGGTCTCCATTCAGGGTGCTGGCTCTGCTGTCTTTAAACCTAAGACACAGAGAGTTAACCACTTTGTGTTATGCTACAGGAAAGGTTTCATGGCAAAGTTTTGTTGAGTGTTTCTTAACTCACCACTCAATTTTGGGAATGGGTGACCCAAAGGAGGAGCAGTCCATGAGGGCTGGGCGATTTTCGATGACCTGGTAGATCTTGTTGGCTGGCGTCAGCACTCTGGGTGACTCATCTGCAGTGAGTCAGCACAGAATATTTATGGATTATTACTGTCCACAAAATGCCAGGGATGGGAAATAGCATTAAAATCCATGATGGATGTTGAGTTCTAAACTCACGGAGGACGTTGACGAAAGCGTTGGAGAGAAGGTAACCATACGGGTTTGAGATATTGCACTGGTACACAGCGCTGGATCCAACCTGAACATCAGTGAAGATGATCGTGTCGTCTTCCACTTTTCTGCTGATATCTGTAGGTAAATCTGTCAAAGCAGAAGGTAGTGTTTAAGAAGTGAGTGGTAAGATGATTGAGAGACATGTGTAGGGATTTATAATATTCCTAGCAGTCAATGAAAAACATGATTGTATTCTTGTATTCTTAATGGTCTATTTTTAGTAAGGTTTGAAACTTGATTTTAATCCTGTCAACCAAAGTATATGGTATAATGCCCTATACAATTTGCTAAACAAATAATGTTTATTAAAGCCACTTATTTGTCATGAGAGCCCCTGTATCTTCATGGACCCATTGACTAATAGGTAAGGGTGACAATTAAGAGACTAATTTGATGACTGATTAAAAAAATATTCGTAGTGCGTCGGTTAGGTGTGCAAAACATAACTTTTCATTAAAGTGTTTCAAATCAAAGTACTGTTTCCTGCCTGTCTGCAGTTAAATAATAAAGTTCTTTACCTTAAAAATCACAAGATTCAACTTTTATAGAAAGAAAATATATTCTTAAATATCTTTAAGTAGTCTTTTTGTTGGGAGCCGATGGTTTTGGTTTTCTTTGTGGGCTTTTTCTCTTTTCGCCTGCTGCTTCATCCTTTATCCACCAGATGGTGTTAGATGCTGCACACCTGGAGGGGAGTGCCAGCTGACTCAGTCAGTGCACCTGTGACTCATCACCCAATTATTCTGGAGCTTAAGAGGAGCAGACTGCCAGCACCTCCTCGCCTGAGTGTTTGCCAGTAATGGTGATTCCTCGTGATGCCTTGGAAGTTTCCCTGTGAAAACCTTAGACCTGGCTTTTGGATTTTCCCTACATGTGACACTGTGGATAGTTACCCACTGGTTGCCCGAGTCCCTTCTTCATCTCTGCAGATTAACCACAAACCGTTCCTGGATTATCCAGCTGGCAGTCGGCTCGCTCCTCTGTTCTCCTCCACGTCTGAACTTACCTGTCCGCCCTCCACCGCAGCCTCTGCTTGCTGCTTTTCAGTGTGCAGACGACCCAGTGTTCCTCCCCAAAGGACCAGACCCTTTCGCCAACATTTTCATATTGTTCAAATGAACTATATCTGATTTCCCATTCTCCTGGTGTTCTGCATGTGGGTTAAGAAACTGGAACTCATCATGACACTTTTCAAGAAAAAAGTTAAATCTTTTGTAATTTTACTATCTGAAAATCTTCAGGGTTCTTATAGAATATAGCAAACTTTATGTAGGCTGTGATGAATATTTGATGTTAGAGTGGATATATCTCTGACAGTGGAGCAAATTGCTCTTACTCTCTATGCGGTCACCATTCATTGACCATATGATGGAGGGTTTGGGTGTGCCGCTGGCCCTGCAGGTCAGCGCTCCATTCTCTCCTGGAGCCAGAACAAGATTCTTTGGAGGTCCACTGATCCAATAAGGGGCAGCTGCAAGGAGTACAGAGCGGAGAATTAATTACCGAACAGACAATCCTGCTGGCATCTGTGCATAAATCAATTAGGAGAGGAAGGTAGAAGAAGGAGAGAGAGAAAGCAGGGAACAGCAGACGCAGACAGACCTTTGACCTCGACGGTGATGATATGGTGTGCAGAGCCGAGCTGGTTCTTGGCTGTGCAACTGTAGTCTCCCTCATCCGATTCAGACACGTTCACAATCCGCAGGGTCTTGTTGAAGTGAAGGAAGGACGTGCGCCTGCTGGGTAGGTCTCCGCTCACTTTGGTCCAGGATACCTCAGGGGTGGGCCTGGATTTAAGAGTTGTGATCAAGCAGGTGGCTACTTGAGGCGCTGAGACATTTAATTCTGGCGCATTCTCTGACTTACAGTCCTTCGGCAATGCACTCCATCTCCAATACGTGTCCCCTCAGCACCATCTTGTAGCTTGAGTGGCCAGATGGGATGAGGAAGGTTGGCTTCCTATCATCCACTGGGGCCTCTGCAGTTACACACACAGATATACAGAGTCAAAAATGAGAAAAAAAAAACTCTCTTTGGCATCAGCCAAGAATAGAGAGGAACTGAGGCAAATCATGCCCTTCATGTTCTCTAAGCCTTCACCTTTCAATACTGTGGTGTAATCAAACCATCTGCTCGGAAATGTATCCATCTCTGCACACAAATACTCATGTTTTATTGGTAAATGTGGCTTTTATTTCCAGGTTCTTTATTACATGTATTGAAGGTATCTATAGGCAAAAAAACATGCATAACTATGTAAACTAATGTCTAAAATTGACTTAGACAGTGTAATATAAACATAAAATAGAATCTGTCAGTTACCAAGATCGTTTTAAAGAAAAGAAAATCGATTTTATTTTCTTTCAAATAAAATCTTTTAAAGAAAAGATTTTAAAAAGATTTTCAAATCACTCTTTGAATGATTTAGTATTTACATCATTCAACGAGTTTACACTATTTATAAGCAAGTGAAATAAGGTGGAAATAATATCAATAGAAATATTACAAAGTTTGAATTAAATCAGCAATGAGAGAATGAAAAGGTTTACTGGAAATAGAAACAGCAGGATTAGCTACAGAAAGGATGAGCGCTTTCACTTTTGTCACAGATCTTCTATGAAGTAGTAAGTCAATTTCAGCCAGGTAAAACCATTTTAATGGATAGGTTGCTACTCTGTTAGGTCTACAAACTGATCCCCTCTCAGACACTATTTGTCCTTCTCCTTTCTATACAAATCACCATATTTCAATTATGAACACACATAGCTATCACTTTTTTCATAGTGGACAAATATTGTGTTCTGCAAAGAGTGCAGAGATTATGTTCTCACCCATGGTGCCGATTTTCAACATATTTCTTGATTTCAGATAGTGAGTTACAAGTTCAAACTATTGAAAAGTAAATTGTATAAATGTTGATGTTACATGTTAAATACTAAGTTCAGTCTAAAATGAAATCAGCATGCAGCTGTAGTTGAAGGAAATCAAAGGAAAGGTACATTTGAAATGGGGTTCGATTGGAAAAAGCAGGAGTGACTTTTGGGGTTGAGGTGGGTGAGTGTTAGTGAGGAAGCTACAGTTTTGAGCTCTACTTTAAGAATAACCACAAGGGGGTGCTAGATCTCACCCTGGAAGAAACCAGCGAACCTCTGAAAAGAAAAAGCCCCAAGGATGAATGGGTTGAAGGGTTGGTGTTAGTGGGTGAAAGCTAGAGTCTGGAGCTCTGGGTTGAGAGGAATTAAACACTGGAGGGTGCCAAAAACTCACCATTTAACAATTCAGTGTCATTATAATAATCTGCCATTGTTTCATTGATAGCATCCACTGTAACACAACAAACAAAACAAAACAAAAGAAATCACACATGCAACGATTTTAAATCATGACAATTACAAAAACATGTTTGGACATCCTTTTTCTAACAGAGGGCAATGTGAAAACTAACATAAAAAAACATGAAATATTTATATAGGGAATGATCGCCAGAATATATAATGCAGAGTCTCTCATGATGTCAGCTGTAAAGGTTAAAATGATGAGAGCAGTCTTTGTTGTTGGAGGAGAAAATGTGTGGAAAAAAACGACACACAAAAGTGACAGTAAAAAGCTGCTTAGCAAAGAGCTTAGAAAACAACCAGAACTCAGACAATATGTCTTTGAGTCAGACGACAGTAGCATTTCCGAGGATCAGATCTGTGATGGGAAACAGGGTTTCCCTCCCACGCTGCCATCCTGGCACATACTGTCCTGCTGAAAAATAACCGCCTCTTGTGCACATGCATTACACAAACACTGTTGTCCGTTTTTCAGTCATGCAAATCTTAATCACATCTTTAAATCTGGGAATCACAGACGGGGGAAGAGACTTACGGTTGAACACTTTGACAGTGATGGGCTGTTTCTGCTGGATGGTTTGTGTGTGTGTGAAGCGAGCGTAGCAGATGTAGTCGTTCCTGGAATCCTCTCGACGAACGTTGGAGAAGTACAGGTCGCCATTCAAGGACTGGGACACCCTCTTGCTCTGAGGTAACTTCTGGAAGTCTGAGAAAATTATATCATTATAAATATACATCGATTATGACTTCACTAAATAAATCCCTCAGGTCTGAACTTTAAGACCCCTATTCTCATTTTGAATTTCACCAGTTTGGATATGATCTTAAGTTCAAATTAGCACAACTTAAGTTCTTGGTCCATATATGCAAGAAGCAAAAATGGTTATTAATATTAGCAACTAGCAGAGTTAACGAGGCTCTGTAAAATTAATATTTTTGAAGTTGTTGAAACTGAAATGGTGACATTTCAGAAGCATTTTGAAATGTCATCATTTCAAAATGGTGACATTGATCTGATATTGATCAGAATACCAATATCTGATTGGTATTCTGATCAATACCAATCAGAATTTGTCATTAAGAGCTCAAATAAAGACTTGACAAATTTGGTTTCTGCAACTGACTTTTAGCTATAGTTATAGTTAGGGGTGCACTGATTGAAGTTTTATGACTGATCGCCAAATACCGATCTTTTAAAAAGCCTAACTTACCGATTAGCAACAATGGGGTGACTATTGTTAAATGTAAATGTGCAGACATGGCATGGTCGGCCGGTTTGTCAGTAAAACCTCTCTCACAGGAGAAACGAAAAACATTGGGGTTGATTTTTTGGACCTTTTCCGAGCCTGATAACATCGGTGGATAAGATCGGCTTCACATGTAAAAATCGGCCGATCACTGATCTCCCAAAATTGTGTTTCTTTACAAGTTTCTTGTACATTTCACAGCCTTTGTGACAAGTTTTTTTTTTTTTTCTTGACATAGATGTTAATCTATAATGGTAAGAACACAAGCTCTGCACTATACCTACAACAATTACAAACAAAACCCAAGTTAAGCCAAGAAAATTCCAAATGAATCAAAATGACTGGTATCAGCTCACTATTGTCCATCCAGAATATGATGGGAGGAGGAAGTCCTGCTGGAGGTCGGCATGGCAGCACCAAGGAGACACCCTCCTGAACCACGATTGGTTTGTTTTTCTCCTTTGACCACAAGGGGGACTCTGGATTGTTGAAAATGGACATACACATGACAGGGTTAGTATTGTCACAATTTGGACATAAAATGCCGGATAATAATGGACAGAAGCAACGAGGCAATATGAGAGGATGATGTCTAAATAGTGGAAAAGCTAAGAGGAAAAATACAATGGGGCATTTCAATCTATAATCTAACATGCATTTTCTCTACTTGCAAGCTTTACCTTCGATAAGACGTCTTAGGAAGAAAAACACAACTTAATTTACAGAAAAGAAAAGAAAGGAGGAAATGATCCAGAATGTTTCATGAATTTAATGTTTGAAATGAAAAACAAGAAAATGGCGTAAATGAAATGAAGCAGGACATCACACTTACTCGACTGTCTGACGACGATATTGTTGGACACAGCAGATCCATGTTTGTTCCTCGCCGTGCACTGAAACACTCCCTCATAATGTTCAGGTCTTGCTCTGCTGATGTCCACCACCAGAGTCCCCGAGTGAGGCCTCATGGTGACACTTTCGTCCTGTTCAACGTCAAAGTGAGTCCCATTTCTCGTCCAGGAGAAGCTGGTGAGGAAAAACCAGTGTAGTTTTTGTGAATGAATGGATGGATGATTGAATGAATAGGACTACCTTTCCAGGGAGGCGTAATCAGTAACACCTAAATCACAATCACTAATTTATACAAAAATAAAATTAAAATAAATACAAAATAGGTACCAGTACCAAAATACAGTCTTTAACGTTAAAGTTATAAATTAAATATTACACATAAGGGCCATAAAGAAACTATTTGTCTCCAGTTTAGTTATGATAGGGTGCAGGAATAGGGGCTTATTTAGGGGGAAATTCTGCCAGGTTTCTACTGGAACCTCCATGGCTAAAAAGTGTGATATACTTAAAATATTTTGTTAAAATTAATTTAAAAGGAAAGAAAATTTTGAACATGACATAACATTTATTTATTTGGATATTTATGGAGCTAGAGCAGCCTTTTTACTTTATCCTTAAATGTCTGTTTATATGCTGGTTCTTTCCCTATCTCCATAGTTACAATGTTGTGTACTAATGGGGCTAAGATTCAACCTAACAACAATGTTCATAGACAAACTGGAACTGAGCACAGCGGTCCCCGATGTAGTGCACCGTACTCAACCTGGGAATCAACAACCATCAACTTACAGACTTTTAGGACAAACATTTGCTTCTGTATGCACAGCAGCGTCTTGACATTTCCTTTCAAAGACATGAACTTGGTGACTGCTATGTGTACATTTGCTTGTGTGTGTGGTGGAGCTTCTGTCTGCTACACACACATATCTGACTCTGGGGAAACCTGTTCGCTTTAGATTTAATATAAACTGAACGCTCATGCCCTAAGCATCAATGAAACTATAAAGGTAAAGCAGAGATGAAATGTTGAATGTAGATGAAGTTTAAGGCATTCAGTCTCTTCTAACTTTTGTCTCCAACCCATTTTACTGGTAAGTATAAACAAGGTAACAGTATGGGTGATATCTTTGATTTATGCGAGTGAAGATTTTGTCAGCAGACATGTTTTAGCAAATAGAAAATTTGATCAAAGAGCTTGAAGTGCAATTTAAGTGGCCATAGCTACATATATGGTATCAATAGAGAAATTATCCAATCAAAAATTCATCTTTCTTTAATTTGCTGACAATGAAAAGAGGGAAATATGTGATTGTCATGTTTATTGACACTAAATAACACAACATGACAGGATTAAGCAAAGAGGTAAATAAGCTATTGAAGATCAGGCTGAAAAAATTAAATGATATAATCAGTCTGCAAATCAGAACACATATGATGGATAAATGAGAACTGCTTCATGTTGTGACTCTGGGATTATTTTAAGTTGTTGAAGTAGTGAACTATAGTTCACTACTTCAACAACTTAAAATAATCCCAGAGTTCATACTCATTTGGTTTTAACTTG
Organism: Alfaro cultratus; assembly: GCA_903066825.1. Taxonomy (NCBI): domain Eukaryota; kingdom Metazoa; phylum Chordata; class Actinopteri; order Cyprinodontiformes; family Poeciliidae; genus Alfaro; species Alfaro cultratus. Next base: position 132,477 of record CAEFZX010004720.1, on the reverse strand, counting down.
TGGAAACCAAACGTAAAACATCAGTGTCTAAATTGAATAACAAGAAAATAAAACTCCTAAGCCCCTGTGCTTGCTTTTGGTTTGCGTTCTTAAGATTACCAAAGCCTATGGAATTAGAACTAAGGGACAAAAAATGCATAAATGTTTGTGTAAGAGGCAGTAAAGCAGTTGCAGCAATCAGAAGCCTTAGTAACAATTAGCCTGTGGCAAGGGTAGCGTGCTTACAAATAAAATAAAAAATTATTTGAGCTTGAACTGTTTATGTCTGAGAGCTAAAGGAGTATTTACACTTCTTGAATTTTAAACTGCACTTGGCTTTTTCATACCTGGGATGCGGCTTCCCCTTCGCCTCACAGTGAATTATAATATTCTCTCGAGGATCCACGATGTAGTCCTTTGGGGACTGGTGAGTTATTGTTGGAGGCTGTGCCACTACATGGAGATCAGAAAGAAGGAAAATGTTTAACCATGACCTTTGCTGCTTAATCTGAAGCCATTTTACTTCTTGTGTGTCGACCACACAAGCAGTCATTACCAAACACATTGAAACTGACCAGAGTGTCCAAAACCACACAGGGGCTTGTGCTGACATACACACAAAAAGCTCTTTTTATCTGTGCAATGGCAAAAAAATAATCACAAAAGCATGCAGAACACCAAGATGTGTTTCTCTTTAGTGATGCTTACTGAATTCCTGTCACTGCTGGGGAGACAACTAAAGGACTATGACAAAACAAATAACTGAGAAAGTCATGCTGTTTGTGGTCTTTTTTCTATGTAAAATCTTCCACATCTGTAGAAACACACAAAACAAAAGAAAGCAAGCACAGGAATAAATACATGCAAAATCCCACTCCAAATCACACTCCAAACTTTCTAATATAAACTAGGCATAAATACTGAGCAGGTTGAAAACAAAACAAATCCTCAAAATGTGGACAGAGAAAAAAAAAACTGCAAACTTATTAATAGCAAAGCATTTATTTGTGACTTACATCCTGGAAGAACTTTTGTGGGTTCCCCCAATGAATCAGCGAACAAGAAAAACAATTTGACAGTAAAGAGATGCAGACATTAGTGATTAGAGAAAAAATAGGTTGTCCGATGGTTGGACAAGGGCCGTCTGTGATGGTCACATTTCAAACCAGATATATTGGAAACAAAACCTGTCTTAACCTGAAGGGCTGAAAATCACTTTTTATTTTTTATGTGAGTTAATAAGTTCACATACAAAGAAAAAAGGTCAAATAAAAAAATATATAAAAAAAGACCTTACTGGTCCTTTTAGTGCAATTCTGTTGAAAAATTGTAGTGCAGTTTTCCATAAAACCTAAAAAATAAATTGGTTCATTAACATTTTTAGCCTAAGGCATTACGAGCCATTGTTGAAGGTCCAAAGAGACACATGCGGCTCCGGAGCCACAGGTTGCAGACCCCTGGTTTAGACCCTAAGCATTTTCCTGGTTTCTGATGTGTGGTATGATATGTTCCCTTACGGTCTAGTGGGACCTCCAGAGCAGAGACGAGGTGTCCCAGGATCAACACCAGCAGCGCTGCTTCCAAACTCCTCATCTCCATCATCATTGTGGGTCACTGTGGTCTGCCCTTGCCCCTCTGCTGCTTAATCACAGACTGAGGGCACTTCCACAACTGTAAGGCGAAAAAGAAAAGCAGAGAAAGAGAATCTCAGACATCAAATGAAAGCTAAGAATTTCACAGCACACCCAGTGACAGAAGCTATTAATCATAACACTGAGTTTGCTCTACTCTGCATCCCCGGGAGGGTCAGAGGTGAAACAAGCGAGCTAGTTACATACACTGACTCTGTGGTTACAGATCGATGTCTCTTGGTGTGTGCAGTGTTTTGCTGGGAGCTATCTTTTTGATGTAGAGCATTCCAATGGGGATCGACAGGAAGCCGCGCGGGCTCATCTCGCTGCACTCATCACGCTGCGCCATTAGGGCTTTGCCTCTGCTTCGATTTCCAAACGCCAGCGGATGGCACGGCTAAAGTTCAGAAAAGGGGGACATACTTTTCATTCCAACACATTTCACCCTCAGTTTTATCAATGTGAGTGACTGGCAGATTAGGCTTGAGGCAAATTGATCTGTGGCGAGGTCAGATTTCTGACACTGGACCATCAGTCTTTCGCGAGACAGCAGCTGTAGCAGCAAATGTCAGGTACGACTGTTTGATAGCTGTTTAATGGAGACAGATGGTGCGGATATCACAGGTTCAGCCGGGGTGACTTGTCTGAATTTCTTTTAAACCAAGCAATGAGCGATTAATAAATCATTATTTACATGAATTTCTTTCAACACAACCTTTGGGCAAGATGATACATTTACTGTAACTACGGAGAAAAAAAACAGCAACACTGATGTTCTCTCTATGTTTTTTTATTGTTAGCAGACAGACGCGGTGTTAAGATGTCACATTAGCTTTCAAAAAATGCTATTGTTCTTTGAGACAAAGCAAAAGAAAAATAACAACAGCAAAACACACAAAATAAGAATGAAAAAAAGAGTGTGAAACAAGCATCGGTAACAAGTAGGCACTAAAGTAGACCTGGCTGCACTCGTGTTGACTTTGGCTGCAATTTAACTGGCTAAAGAATAAAAAGATTAATTTTCTATCTTTTAATGATAGCGATAATACCAGTTTTTTTTATCTTTTTGGCCTGCATGTCTCACCCAAGGCAGCCCAGTACTGAAATGTTTCAGCTTTAATTACAGCACAGACACACTCATTTTCTAAGATATTATAAAAGCACGACAGAGAAATTGGTTGGTAACCAGAATTGGATGATTTTCAATGGACTTTAACCGTGATCGGCTGGTCGGGAAATAGAAAATTCCCGTAATCAGTGAATGTATCATACTTAAGCTCTACGGGACCGAGCTGACAACAACTCGCTTCAATTTTGACTCAAAGCCAGCAAGTTTCAGTGCTAGTGAGGTGTTCAACAAGAAGAGAAACATAAGAAGCTAAGTGGAAGGAAACTGTAATACGCACTTAATCCCCAAATTATTCACACCCCTGGCAGATTTAGGCTTAAAGTGAGCTTTCAAATTTACCACCATGTTGCTTCTGACTGGAAGTGGTATTAACATTGGGCAATGTTCTAGTCAATCCAGAACTGAATCAGATAGAGAGTCATTGGAAGGAACTAAGGATTAGTGTGATGGTAAGGAAGGCATCAAACCTGAAAGACTTGGATTTAAACACTAAAGGTAATTTTTTAAATTTTTTTCTCTGATTATTGTAAAGGGTGAAACAATAACATAATAACATCTTTTTGCATTCAATTGTAAATACAACAAAAACAATTTCAACATTGATTCTCCTTTTATGATGTGGTTTTATGATGTTGTCTTTTGAGAGCTGCTCATCTAATTTACTATTAAAAAAACAAAAGTGGATAAAGACATTCATAACCTTGGACTGAACTGTATGAGGACATGTTTGCAGTTTATTCAGGCTGTGAAAGAGAGCAAGCATTTCAGTGGATAACAGGAAGGGTGAAATGGTCGCAGCAAGTTGTTTTGTTCTTTGAACTATCAACCTCAGTTGGTCATGAAACTTGCAGCATTTTGGAAATCTGATTTGAGGTAAGGATCAATAATTGCAGCTATTTTAGCAACACTAGTATTTGGGGTGCTAAGCACTAACATAACAAATAGGTGAAATAGATTAGTCATTTAAAATGTGAAATCAATTAGTCCTTGCTTTTAAGGCTGAACAAATATATTTTGAATGCTAGTCTTACATCTTCTAATATCATAGCTACTAAAAGTTAATCACCAGGTCAAAGCTTTACAAAAACCAGAGATAGGAAATTGGCTATCAAATTTTGAACAGTACATCTCTAATTTTATTCAATGTTATTGCAAGGAGCTCATCAGTATGTTGTATGAGTAAGGGTGCTGTTCTCAGATGAGAATAAAAGAAACCGCTTAAAAAGGAGTCATTTTCTATCTTTTAATGACTGCAGAGAGACCTGTTTTTAATCTCTCCTTCCTGCATGTCACACCCAAGGCATTCACTAGTCTGGTATTAAAATGTCACAGCTTCAATTAGATCTCGGGCAGGCTCATTTTCTCAACTATCACAAAAGCACATTAGCAAATTTTGGATTTTAATGATGGTTACAACATGAAAGAATCTAATAGAGCCTTTTAGAGGCAGAGCTGTAGATGTGTGTAGCTGTCTTGCCCTCTGGGTTGACAGAACAAGGTTTTAGATGAGGAGGTGGTGGAAGTTGAGTCTGGTACCAGAGGCTAAACAGTAAGTCAGTCAGACCTGGATTTGGGAATATTCCTCCCTGGGGAGTGAATGTGCTCGTTAGCGCTGCCCCAGGGTCATGATACAGTTATGACCCCCAAAGCTGGTGTCTGGTAACTTGTTACCTTGGGCTTCCACAACAACTCTCTTGGGAAGCTGTGTATTATTCGCCCAGCTCAGCCAATCACAGTGCTGTGTTCACAAAAAGGTAGGTCTGGCTTGGGATTTCACACACAAAGATAAGGGGCAGATTTTCATCCAGCCCCTTTTGAAGGTTGCAGGCAGGATTGCACAACCTGAACAATATCCTTCAATATTTATTTTCAATGTGCAGTGAGAAAGTTAAAATCAGAGGTGATTTACAAATATTTCATTAATGACGATGGTTAAAAGTCGGACTTGGAAGTGAGCAATCATTTCTGTAAAAATTGTAAGAAAAACTAAATACTGTAAATAAACAAGAAAATCTGCTGGTTCCTGGAATGAAAATGGTTTTCAGCCTGACTGGTCCTGGCTGGTGACTGGCTGTTCCAGGAACTCAAAAATCCAATCTTTTTATGATCAGTGAATGCACTATACCTGAGAGAAAAGGGATCCAAATTAACTGCTTAAAAGCAAAGTCAGAGGAAGCATGAAAGTTGTAGGAAGCTTTTTAAAGGAAACAAGACATATTCAGGCTGCGAAAGAGCGAGAGAGAGCATATCTTCCATCATATAGAAAGGTTGAACAGATGTAGCAAAGTTGCTGTGTTTTAACTCTGCCCTCTATTGAATATGCTGGATTTTCAAACATCAGCAGCCTGTTTGAATTTCAAAGGATTCAGTGATGATGTACTTTCTCAAAGGAACAGACAAAAAAAATTAGAAGATGAAGTTCAAAATGTTGGTTTGGCCACATGACTTTAGTTTATGATCTCTTTAAAGCTGCACCGTATTAGTAAAATACCCAGTTAAGACATTGTTAGTTTGTGTAGCAGTGACAGTATTAGCAGCGCCCACATTTTGTTTAGTTTTCTTTTGTTTTCCATCATCATGATTCCCTACCACTGCCATTAAGTATTTAAGCCACCCAAATCTGTTTTATGTTTGGGTATCAAGGGCAATGAGAGTCCATTCAACTGATGTCCACATTCAGCTTAAATATAATAGCCCCGAAAATTTAATCAAAGAATTGTGATTGGGATGTTGCACTCATTGCATCTGCATGTAGATTTGATATATAGTGATAAATCGGAAATCAGAATTGGCAACAAAAATCAGCCACAGTAACTTATGTGTTGAATCCTAAAACACCTCAAGCTTATCTAAAATGGAGCCAGCACTCTGTCCAGGATTCATTTCCCAATTTAATGAGGTGTAGCAGCTCAGCTCCAGCCGGTCAGCATGTTTTAGTCTTCATGTGCAGAGTCTGTACTTCCAGGAGCATGTGACTGTCTGCGTACAGTTTGTGTGTGTGTGATATAATTATCCCTGTGAGCTGCAGTGATACAGAGCCAACCATTCACATCCCTGTCACAGCGGGACAGCAGTGGAAATTCTAGTGGGGCTCTTAAGACCAACACAGCATCTAGAAGAAAACGAGCCCGACTTTACGTTATCTGCATGAAATCATAAAGGATTCATGTTGTTAATTCTTACACCTTCACTCCACCAATATGGTTTGCAGTAAATTAGAGCAAGACAAAAGACAGAAGCTAGATATATGCTTCTTATAGGAGACACAAATATCTGCCTCTATTGTTAAAAGCTCATAAGCATCCCTTGCTGACAGACAGGAAAGCCAAAGTCAATAAAGCTCTTGCTGAGGCCCAGATAAATCTAAAGTACTGTTTAGGGTGGTGTGCCAAAAGCTGTCTGGCAACTGATAAAATCGAACAGGAAATGGCCTCTTAGAAAGAAGCATGATAGGTTAGTAAAGACAGATTCGCTGATGGTTTTTTTAAAAAGCTATCTATCAAATAGATTAGGCTTAGAGGATGACAAACCCAGCTATTATGTCACTTGGAAAGCTCAATATAGTGAAAACAAAAAGGTAATTTTGTGTGTCCAGGTCAAAGTCTGCACACACAATGTCCTTATAAACTTTTCTGTTTTGTCAAAAAATAATTTTTTTAACAGCTAAATTTTCCAAAGAATGAACTTCTGCTACTTAAGTTTATATTCTTCATTAAAGTGAAAACTGTCTCTTTCCAAAGCTTATTTTTCCACTTGAGTGAATGAAACAAGGATTTTTGTTTTTTTAGTTATCACAGATGCTGCTTTGTTTTCAGATTATCCATCCATGCACAGCATTGAAACAACACAGCTTCTGGGACTAATTAGCATTGAACACTTACAGTTTTTTGCTGTTTGTGGATTGCTTTGGTATTCATTTTATTTCCAATAAACCTAGTTATAGTTTATATCAATCTGGACATTTCACTGTTTTTAAGAAGAAGTTTGGGTTTAAACTCAATCACTTTTGCAGTCATTTGCACTCGAGGTTCACAGCAACAGTTCACACTGATTTACTATTAAATTTCTTAGGTAGTTTAAAACAAGGACATCTTGATCCAATGTTAAACATTGACTCAGGGTTTGTTATTTAGAACGAGAAGGAGTGGGAGATTATCATTTCAATAAAATAAAATCTCTTAGAAATGCTTCCTACACCTTTCGATTGATTATCCAGTTAAAGAAGGTTTGAAGAAAAGAATAAGTAAAATTTGATTGATAAGTGTGTGTTTAACAAATAGCACAGACATGCATCTTTTTGGGTTGAGTTAAATTAAAATTAACAAGATGAAATTGAATTAACAAGCAGCATATTGAGGTCGACCTTCAGAAATTTTGGTTTGAATGAATTATATCTCACTGTAAAGTAGGAAGAGAGCTCTTCATCGGTAACTGATTCATGGCACTAATGAAATAGTTTGTTATTTTACTGAACTTAGAGCCATACAAGTACGATAATATTTGTTTAACTTCAGATTAGCCTAATATTTGTAAATGACTGTTTGCTATCAGGGACAAAAAAAAAAAAAGAGTTCAAAATATTAATCAGGAACTGCATGGAAAAGCTGCAGGATTAAAATCTAAACATGTTCATAATTTACAAACTGACAAGATCTGAAGTAAGGTAAACCTAAATAACACTCAGCAACCAAAAACCCAATTATAATTAATGTCAGACAACTGAAAGACTGTCATGTTCATTACTGTATAGCGCTATGTGAAAACACCTTCATACAGGCCTGACTTATTTTGCCGGTGAAGGAAACACTCCCTTCTGTCAGAGTTGCATTCAGCTGCCTGGCCTCTCATACCACTGGCCTCTTCAATTACTCCATTGTCCTTTTGCCACAGCCAACTACTTCAACATCCCAAAACTAATTGGTTTTGTGCACATGTCTCAAAACTACACACACAGAGCGGTAGGACTCGTTTGAACACACAAATGGAGGTGTCAGGGGCTCAAGGACTGAGAATGAAAGTGTAAATGAAAAGCAGTCATCAGGGAAAAGTCCCAACTTTGATCCTGCAAGAACACACAGCTAATACAATATATTTGTGCTATATGCTAACCTCTAGCAAAGATGCCGCTATTATCTGCGCCACACAGCAATGACGAAAATCTTACCAGAATTACTGCTGTTGCATCAGCGGTCCACAAATTTAACGTCTCTGATTTTTTTAAAAAGTGACATTCTCTCATGCCAGGCACCCTAATTAACTCCCATAATCAGCACTATTGATGGCTCCTGCAATCAGAGTTTGTGAAGCTTGGTATGGCCTTAATGGAGCAGCAGGGATCCCCTACAGGCGTCTGAATGGGGAGGTTATAATGACTAGAATGGCTTCATATACGCTGGAAAGTGAAGAGGAGAAAATGGAAACGCCTGGAAGAGTTTATTTTTTCCGAGGATGTGCCTATTCATGCCAAGTACCGCATATAGTTTTCTGTGCCATTAAGCAGCCAAGAGGAAGAGGAAGAGGAAGGTTTCTCAAAATGTTTGGCTCTGGAAGGTTCTTTGCTGATCATGAAAAAAACAAAAACAGGTGGAGAAATGTATGCTGAGGTTTTCTCTTTGAGCAGGATTGTGAATTACGGTGGAGGACGCAAGAAGCTTGGCATTCATTGGCTCTCGTACGCCCTTCTTTGAGCCACTGCTTGATCACAATGGAAATTCCACAAGCCGGCTTCGGTGCGGGTTTCCCCTAATCGTCTCATTAGCCTTTATAATTGGGAAACCATATGCAAATAATTGGTGTGGTTAACATATGAACTGGCATCCTGTTGTTCAGGGCAGACCTCACAGTTCAGAAATGAAGCCGGGCCTTTTATCTGCACTGTACAATGTGAGACAATGAGACATCAGCCATTGGCTCCTCTTTAAATACTGTACTTTGTTTCTGTTCTCCTCTTTCAGCTTTTTCATTTTAGGTGAACAATGCAGTTCAAAGCAGTAAGGGCTTTTATGTAAAGAGATCCCATACACTTTGTTTGTACATCAAAGCTTTTGTCTGAGAACAACATGATCAGCATTTAATTTTTGCCAGTGATGTGGGCTCCATCGGTCTAACAGAGTACATACAAAATCCAATATGCACTTTGATGATAATAAAAGCTTCTCAAGCCTTTAACAAGCAGTAAAAAAAACTTTTTTTCCCCTGCACACAGATGTATTAAGAATGGTAGAGTTCTGGTGGAAGAGGTATTGCAGGCACACAGCTGTATACTTGCTGGGAGCCTTTAAGGCAATGCAACCATAATTTATGCATCACTATTTCTTTCCCCAGTATTCTTGCTGCCAATGAAAATTGGCTGTCATCATGGGAACCGCATGGTCTAGTGTTTTTTTTTTCTTCTTTTTTTCCAAGCTACTGCAAACCAAACATGAAGCATCTTCAAAACTGTCCCACACGAGCTTCGTAAAAGCACTACAGAACCTCCCCAGATTTTGACACAAAACATCTCTTGGCTCTGTTTGACATCTGGTGCTAATGCAACATGTCCGGCAATTTGTTTAGTTCCCCTCCTTTCAGCGCACAGCCCATTGGCATTCACAGAGCTGCCTCCACATACACAGCAACAACACTCCAGGATTTGCTCCCTGTCCCCTGTGTCCAAATGCTAATCAGCAATGGCGCCGGTGCTTCTGAGAGGGTCTCTTTTTAGCATGCAGATGGATGCTGCAGCTCTACATGAGATGGAGTTAACGGAGGGATGCTGGCCTGTTCGGCTTCTTGGGAGAAGAGGAATTATGCTTTCATCTTATGATTGGCGGGGAAAAAGATTATATCATTGCAAAGTAATTTCTTGAGGTTGCACTGACATTCCCGCTGAAGTTTTCTGCAATCTGGTTGCCAGAACTGTTTGAAAGTTATCAGGAACTTTCTTACATTTTGTTTTCAAGTCGCTAGATATTATTGCCGTTCTGGTGTTGTTGAGCAACAGTTCTCCAGGTTTTCTGAGAGGCAGTGCAATGGTTTACAAGACTGTACCTGTGGATAATTTTATCAGTCTTGTCAATGCTTCTGAATGTAATAGATTCAGAGGGTCAGAAATCGATCAGTGTGTACTGTTTCATAGAAATTAACAGTGGCCTATTTTTGACACTTCCCCATGTATGTTTCATTTTATTTTTAAGTCCAGCACCTCACAATTTTCAAATAAAGGCTTGTTGTTTGGCATACCACTTACATTCTTGCATGAAAAGGCTGCAAATTTCAAGGAATAAACCAGGTTATTGTCAGACTATAGTAGAAAACTAACAAAAAATAAATAAATTTAAAGTGGGATCTTTTGCCATTCTGAACAGGGAGCCTATAAGAAAGAGAGAATTTGTTCTCATTTCTAATGTTAAATCGGAAGCTGTGATATTATGAAAGGTTGTGATGACAATAACAGTGATTTCTTCACTTTTCTTCAGATTTTTCATCTTCATGACCACTCTTCAGGACGCTTTAGCTTCTGAAAAACTAACATCTACGTAAGGTGTGCAGGTAAAAACAGAAAAGGTCTGTCCAACTGCCATAATATACTATTGGCAAACAATTATTAAATGGTATATTACAGTGCCACTTATATTGTATTTGAAAGATTAAAAATCGTTTCTGCATCAGAATTATAACTGCCATAGCTGTTAGATGAAACTTGACATTCACTGCTCAACTAAGAAATGACTTCACAAATTGAGTCTGCTTAAAAGTTTCTCGGGATGGACCACTTATTTTGTCTTTTATTTGTCGTCTTTTCTTTTTTTTTTGTTTAAGTAAACACTGCAAGTATAGGTCTTGGACAGAGATCAGTAAAAATGCAGTCAAAGCTCAAAGAAAAACTTCAAAAAACCTTCTGAATGCCTGAGAAACTGCTGATCGACACAACTTTACAGCTTAAAAGAAAGGATGCTTACTTAGAAGTAAAGCATAAAATGAACAGGGGGAATTTCAGATCCCTGATTTTATATCAGACTGTATGGCAGTCTAACTTTGTCTTTCTATGATATTCCTTGGTCTTTTAATTCTTTCACTGCCTTATAATTCAAACCATAGCAAGGCTGTCGAACCACTAAGCTAATTAGCCAATACTTTCTTTGTTTGGTTTTTTTGCTATGGTATTATTTGGTACGTCCAAAGCTTTTTGATTGTCATAGTTTGTGCATGCTTTCATCTTCTGTATTTGCATAGGCATCCACATTTTGACATTCATCATAGTTTTTCTCACACTAAACCAGAGGACGACATTATGGACAGAGCTCAAGTTTGCTTGCCCTCTCACATGACTGTTATGGGCGAAGCCATTCATATGCTGAGCAGACATTCATTGTGCTAAACAAATGCAGGAGAGTGCGAGGGATGCATGGTGACTGGCTTCTTGAATAGCTAAAGAACTCTCAAAATCCTCTGCACACAACATCGCAAGACACACTTCAGCTACTGAAATCTAACAATTTCAAAAATCTAAAAGTTTACATAAAACTAATCTCCTCTTAGAAAACATGCAAATCCTTTAAGACAACAAAAAGAAACTTCCATGCATAATATGCAATCTCATTTGCGATCCATTTCTTTAGTTTTACAGATCGGCAAATGGTAGAAAGTGTTTGCAAGCTAAACATAGATACTCCAATCCAATTTTGGCAAGCTGGATGAGTGCAAAATTACACTCCAAAGGGCACTCTGTATCCATGGCAATTCTCCTAATGCTTTTAGAGCCATAGCCACACAAAAAGATGTCAACTCTGTCACCTAATACATATATATAGAAAAAAAGAGGAAACAAAGAAACAAAACCATTTTCAGCAAAGGATTAATACAGAACAGAAACTCTTCTGTTTTTATCTGCTTGGTCAAAAAAAAGAAAGAAAAGAAAACTCTCCCTACCTCCTCTTTGTCTAACAAAAGATGTATGATTAGAATCTAAGTTTGGCACCATATCTTTACTAGATGGCTCGCCATACAGGGGCCAATATGTGGAGTTTATACTTAGCTTAAAGTCAGGACGATGCAAAAAGAGTCTGTTACTCAGGAAGTGCAGGACATGCTCACCACAGACTCAAGCAAACTAGAAGCTGTGAGGTTTTACTGGACTCCTGTGGGCCATGTCAGTAAGAGAAACACAACAAAGCTGTCTATGGGAATCATATGAGTTACCAGTAAATGGAAAAAAAGGTCTTTCTGGAACAAGACAATTGTATATTGGCTGATGAATTGTGCTGATCCAGTGCGTAGACAGTGAATGATTGGCTATTATAGCGGTCTGCACTTTGTGTTGTTTCAAAAGCTGCCAGCAACGTGAAGTAACACTGCATGAACAGTGACTGTGGAGTAACTGTGCAAATTGCAACATTTAGTTCACCAGTGAGAAAGTAGTAGCTACTGCTTTACCTTTACAGAACATATATGTTGGCAATTTTAGAACCCAAAATCCTTCTACGGTTAAAAGAAGAAATTAGGAATATGCAACAACATGAATTCCTGGCTGTTGAATGTCTTGAAGAAAGTATCAGAAAAAGAATATCTCATGTATTTTTTATCATCCTCCATTAAACAATACTGATTTTATGTCAACAGACATGGCAACCACTGCTCCCAATGCCTCAGAAAGGAAAACAACAAATGGCTGTACTAAAAGGTAATTTGTATAACTGGTCATCTGGATGAAAGGTAAAAAGAGATATAAAACACTGTGGGATTGAAATAAGATGAAATAAGCTTTTGATTCTATTTTTAAATATTTATTTCTCATACAGTTTAGTTTAGTTCTTTAATTGGTTTTTAACTCTATGGTCTAATTTGGAACCAACAACGAGCAACAGCAAAACCATTATTTCCGACAATAAGTTTTAATTCAACTCAACACCTTATTGCTTTTTGTTTGCTTGTTTTTCTCAGCTATTGTTCTTTCCCTCGACACATCTCCGCAGAATATTCTACACTCCTCAGCAAACTTTCTACTGAAGTTTTGCTTCAGAAAAACACACAATGTGTGACGGTAGAAGTCATTCCCTTGTTGTTGTGGGGAAAACAAGTAAGTGAGAGGCCTTAGGGTTCCTCAGGCACACAGGCTACTTTCCATATTCATGGAAACTTTTGTGTGAAATGAAGTAAAAGAATTAAATCAAAATGCTTTTAAACTTTATACATAGTACTGATTCTTTTTCATTTGAATATAGGTTAAAGTTATTTGTTTTTAATTCTACAATAATTGTAAGAACCTAGGATAAAACTGGGATTCTGCTTTCAATCTATGTAATATAAAAATTTTAACTTTATAAAAAGCATGCTCCAGAGAGTTTAATCAGCCATTTTGATAATGAACCCTTTGGTTTCATTAAAAATATATATATTGTTATTTATAGGTATGCATGGCTTCCCCCAGTGCATTATAAGCCTGGCGGGCCACCAGGCTTTACTTTTGCCCCCACCAGGCTAAGATTACTCATTTCTTTAAGTCTTTTTAAAATGTTTAAATTTTTTAAGACCTTGTAGTTGGTGTTCAGGTATTAATTTTCCAATCTTTCAATAACACATAATTATCAAGTGATATTTTCAAATTTCCTGTCAACTTTAAAAAAATTTAACCCAAAAACATGTTGGGCCGCTGGATGAATTACTGCCCTAGAACCTCAACCACTTGGCTTAGCAAGTTTTTTGAGGGAAACATTGGTATGAAATGGAAGTGAGTTGTAATAAAATGATAGCAGATGAGTTCAAAAGAGTGAGGAAACTTATACAGAGTCAATTGTATGACTCTGTATAAGTTGTATAACTCTGTATATGAAAATATACAATACTATTCAAACAATCATAATAAAATAAAAACATTTTTGCACAACACCTTAAAATTGGCAATGCACAATGTTTTCTGTTTGCTATATGATAAGGAAGTAATCAGATAAATAAATGCTTAAAATTATATAAGGAGCTATATCAGTACAAATCTGCCACCCCCTCACAGTTCCAGAACATGTAATCTGAAAGTGTCACAAAGCTGAGGAGAAAGTAAGCTGTGAGGAAATCTGCTGCAGGTGGATGAAGCCAGCAAGTTTACGGCTGATGAATGGCACCTCGACATTCACGCCGCACAATAGGCCTCTCCTACAGTTCTCTCTTCCTCATCATCCTCCAACAACTCCTTCCACTCCACCCCACCTGTGTCTGTGAAAGGTCAGCGTGGAGGAGGGTCTTCACCTCCCCTCCCTCCAGTCCTCCAGACCTATAGCTCCCACTCCACAATCATCCCAAACACTGCAGCTTGGTCCCAGGAAACTCAATCAAAGCGGGCTTCAGAGAACTAGAGACCTCTTAAACCCCTCCATTGTCTCCAGAAGGTTTCCCCACACCGCGGCAGGTCCATATGTAACACTGTAAGAGGAGTTGCTCATTACTGCCTGTCCTGGGTTTTATTTTGTGTCTTTTGTATTCCTGCCTGAAGAATTCAGTTGCCCAGCTGGGCCAATAAAAGAGACTACAAGGGTATGGAAAAAAGAAAGAAAAATAGAAAAAGGCAATTAATTTGCTAGCAAGAGGAATGACAAGATGCATTTGTGGAAGGCAAGATCTACCTTGTTCTTCTGATATCAAAAAACAAGACAAATTGAAACTGTTGTTTGAAAGCTGATTTGGCAATATAGGTGTCTTTAAAGGCATTTGTTGCTTATTTCCCCTTCATCCCACGAGTTAGAGCACTTCCTGATAGACACACCACAGCACAATGTGGGTGAATGTCAGAGCAATCCATTATCACATAAAGGAAGCACTATGTAACAGCCCCCTTCTCTTTCTCCTGGCCCCTCCCAAGCTCTTTTCAGATACAGCAGGTGAATACAAATTATTTCCCCTTCGCTGCTTTCCAAAAGGACTCACCATCCAATTTTAGACAAACAATAGTCCTTTCAAACTGTGAGAAAATCAAATTGTAGTTTGTTTTTTTTTTACTATTGTTGAAGGAAACAATCAGGAATAATACCAGTGAGAAATGGAAGAAATGTTTTTTCCCCCCTAACATGTTATACATTTGTGTTTTATATCTGCAAATGACATAAAATAGTTTGAATAACTGCTAAATTGCAACAAAGTGATTTAAAAGCCCTGAATCTAATTTTCTCAGCAAGATTAGGTGAAGTGTGCATTTTGTATTTCCTAGAAATGCACTGATAAATCACATGGTGCTCAAAATCTGGAAATTTTAAGCATGATTGGCCTAGCCCAGTGAGGGTTCAGTCAGAAAATACCTAAAAGTTACTATGTCACATTAGCAACATATTGAAAAAGACTTATAAGGCAGAGTATGCTGACCAAATATCTGACTCATGCTGGGCTTTTTGCAGGTTTTCTTAGATGGTTAGCCTGATGAAAGGGTCAATTATACACAATCAAATCCACATTAGAACCAGGATTCGCCCAAATACACAAGAAGAAATACAGCATGCCACCTATTATGTTAATGTGTATCTCCTGCACTGATCCAACCATTTGGGGAAGTCTGAAGGAGCTTTGATTATATTAGCTTTAACCTTTATCAGCTTATTTTCAGGAGGGATGTATTCTCAACAAACACATTTATCTGCTTTACAACTCCAGGTGAAGCAGACAAACAACCAAACACATAAAAAAAAAAGTCCTCTTCACTTTAGATGTCCCTTCCAACAGCTTTTGAGGGGATGTAGAAACCTGCGACTGCTAAACAAAAATTAAACAACAGGGAAAATATTGCCTCCCTTAAGCAGCAAGCAAATGACCCCATTTCATTTGAGTTGCTGGATTCATGAAATTAAAGAGGGTTTTGGAGATTAAAGAATAAAACAGAAATCCTCTGGTGGGAAGTAGTCGAAACTAACTGCTGGCGCCTCAGCGAGACATGTTTCTGTACGTCTCATGGGTACGAATGATTGAAGAGATTGAGCACTGGAGACACTAATGCTAGACAAATGTTCCCACAAAAGAACTTTCTTTACGTTCTGTGAAACTCTTTTTGTAAGTTTACACAATAAAAATTTTTTTAAAAAACACCGGGGACCTAAAGTATAAAAAGGAGATTCAGGTTGTATCAGCTTTTCTCCAATTTGTCTATCACTGAGACAGTCTGAGTGAGCGGTGCTTTGCCAAGGGGGCGTTGCAGCTCAGACAAACACAGCTCCATCCCTAAGGATCATCTGACCCCATCAGTAGTAATGGCCCCAACACAATCTGCTCCATCAGCCCTCATAAGTTAATAGCGATTCCAGAAAATATATATATATATATACTGTATATATTGCTCTCATTTAACACTAACAGTCCACCCAGCTTCCGCTAATAGCCTCCGTCCGGCGTTCGGAGGGATGAGGCCAGTCTCTAATGCAGAGGAAACCTCTGAGTGTCGGCTAATGGTTGGGTGAGGCTGTGGAGGAGCTTATTCAGACTGCCTCTAGGAGTCAGATAATGTACATAAACATGCTGACACAGTCAGGTCCAAAAGTCCTGCTGGTCCGGGTGATCAGACGTGACTTCTTGAAGAGACAATCCTTTAGAAAGAAACAGTTCAGGAAGGCATCTTAATTTACTCTAAGTGATTTTCCTAGACAGCTTTTCAGATAATTTCATTTAATTTCTCCTCAGTAAAGCAATACATTTGATGGCACAAGCTCCTTTAAACCAGAGTCATGTTTTAAAGTCTGCTGTGTCCTTAGCAGTTCTACAGCTGAGAAGAATCAATATAAATATATACAGACGAACTGATCAATCTGATGTTTAATTTGTTATTAGCAGCCTTGAACATGTAAATACAACTTGAGACTTTCGCGAAAATTGCAGCACTAAAGGTAAAAGTAGCTGTGTTACTTATTCACAATTGATTTATAGAAAACAATGACTAAAAACACTTGCAGACATAACAGCGCCTGTCAAAAGTCATAAAAACCTGAAAGACTTTATAATAAAACAAGAAATGTGAATCCTCTCGGTGACTTAGATGAGATGTGCTGATCCATGTCATTGCGAAATGAACCAATAACAAAATAAATGGGAAAAATAGCATACTACTTGCTGTAATTTACCACGCAGAAGAAATCTAAATACAAACGTCTGCATGCTGCTTGCTTTTTCGGCGTGCTGTCACATTGCATCATTTACTCTTCTTCTACTTTCCCAGCAGAAGAGATTTCTCATTAGAGTCGGCTGAGAAGCAGGTGAGCCAGCGGTAACATCTAAATTCAGGCATTTGTATTCCACGCCGACACCCGGAGAGCCGGCAGTTTACAGTGATGAGCATATAGGCTTGGCCTTGAACTGAGACTCTCATAAATCATTTGGTTTCTTAGAAGGCCATTCCAAACACCCAAATCATCTCTGTCCCAAAGCCAAGTCGAAGCCCATGCACAGACAAATCAGACTTCAGGACTGAAGAAAAACAAGACTCCAAGGCACTTTGACGAAAACTATTTTTCACTTTCCGCATAAATAGACATTCTTCCTTACAAAAAAAATGCCCTCATCTAAGCTAATCTGTTTAATTACTATCTGTTATGTTTAAATGAAATATTCACCTGCCTGAACATTTCCTTTTCTTTTGTCTTAATTGGGAATTAAAAAGATCAAGAAATAGATTACCCCTATGAAGCACAATTTCATTCTAAATGTCTTAAACCTTTCATTACAGAGATAAATCAAAATATTAATTTTGATCATGCATGCATTTTCATCCTGATCAGCCTTTAATCAATTGTCAGTCGTAAATTTAAAAATCAGAATAGGTAATTAGTATCACCACATCGCAGAAACAAGAACACTTTTCAAACTGTAAGCAGTTAAAGAGAGAAAAAAAGACTCAAAGTTAAACATATTTAATATCAACGAGGTGTTTAAATGTCAGAGGGAGATCAGAGAAATGTATCAAAAAGAAGCTATCCTCTGTGACATTTTATCATATATATATCTGTTTAATTTAGGCTGCAAAGAAAGACAGAAAGCTGCAGATAAGAGAAAGGCAGAGGATATTAATATTGCGTTTTGGAAAGTGTTTTGGAACATGTTGGAGTTGGAAATGTTGGCAACTTTGTAAAAATCTCAGGAATAAATAGGAATACGCTTTCAGTAACGCTTGCTATGCTAATCGCGTTAGCTACTCTCAAACACTATGTGTCATTTGCTCTGCTTTCAATTGGCAAGAAAATATTTTTGAATACTTTTCTTATGATTTGTAAAAAGAAGCTCTAAAGTAGAAATAGTCTAAAATCACCATCGGTTTTTAAAACAATTACAAAGTCTGAGCTGAAAAAGCAGCTAAATCCAACAAACACTCAATTAGATTTGGATAATCAACTATGTTTCAGGTTATTGCACAGAAGGTGAGAATGAAAGTTAAGACTAAGCACTGAGGAAGATTGAGCAGATGAGAGGAACTGAGAGGATGGAGATACGACCTCAGAAACAAAACAGACATCCCCAGGCTGTCAGTTTGAGTAAGCGTCACACAAAGCCAACCTTCTCCAGCATCCCTGAAAAACGGTGAAGAAGAGCAGATGCCCCGTCGAGAGGGGCCTCCACGACCACTTTCTCACCACTCCGCCTGTTTTCGTGTAAAGCTGTCTTTGTATTCACCCATTCATCTATTTGTTTATTCATGTCCCTCTTTCTAAAACCAGTTGTCTCTTCCCTGCGTGTCCCTGTCCTGATTCTGCTTCTCACACAACCGCAGAGACAGAAAAACAAACGCATCCACAGACACCTTCCTTCTCCTTGGCAGTAGACACAACGTGCACAGGGAGGCCTGCTGAATCAGTTTATCGTCAGAGAATTGCCAGGCTCTCATCAAAAAGACACCTCGGAAAGATCTCGGTGCGCTCGCCCGAAACGACGTGTGCTAGGAGCGGCCCAGGGGCCCGACGTGACCGTGTGAATCCCACCGCTCATCTTGATCTCTGAAATTCAGCAGCTTTACCGCCGAATGTGTGAGAGAAGATGGCCAATAGCAAAAGAAGAACCCAGTCTGAAAATGTAAAACTGCAGACAGATTGAGAAAGAACCAAACACGGAGAAGCAGCATTCAGTCTCTATGAACCACAAATCTGAAACAAACTGTCAGAAATCTACAAAACACTGAGTCCCTCTGATTAGTAGCAAATGGAACATTGATGATTTTTATTTTATGGCAAATGACACAATGTAATGTTTATTGTTTGTCTCATAATTGGTGACTATGATGTTTTTATAACGTAAAGCGCTTTGAACTTCCTTGTTGCTGAAATGTGCTACGCAAATAACTTAGACTATTTTGGCCCTTCACATAGAATTCATCTACCACTGCCTATAAACCAAATATTTCAGCGATGTAAAAAGCTTTGTTTTGCTTCAGTTTAATCCATTGTGTATTCTCACACATTATCTCTTTAGGGGAGGGTCAGTGGACGTTTTTGTTTGACTGAAAACACTGGAGACATGCTAGAAAAGAGGGAGGGAAATGATGCAACAAAAGGCCTGCCAAGATTTGACTGAGGCATGTTGCAACTCAAGGTCAGCATTCTTCTCAGCATGGACGCTTCTTTTAGTAGAAGTAAAAAAGAAAAAATTTGAAATTCCCAAATCTCACATTTTTCTAACATGCCTTCTGTAGATACACCTTTGGCCTTCCAGAGTCTCTCTGCTTTCAGTTTTATCTGTAGTATGTGAAAGACATGGTTAGTTGGAGAAATACCTAACCTCCTCCTCTGTTGAATAAAATCAGAAAGCATGTTCTCTTTTTGTTATATTAAATATTCAACTTGCAACTAAAATTAATGGTAATTGCTTCAAAAGGAGACATGAAATCCCATCTTCTCTTCGCAAAAAGTAATTTCATATAGTCACAAGTGAAATATAATAAGAGTACTACCAAGGCTCTCGTTCATAAATGGTCTTTCCAGCCGGCTTTGGTGGTTTATTTTTTAACAAGTGAAGTTTTTGGAAAATACAGTAATAGATCAGTGGTCTCTAATTTATTTTTTTCCAGTAATCAGTTGTTAAGATATACAGTAGCGTGAAAAAATATTTGATCTGAAACAGTTGTCTCCCATGTTTGCTTTTTGGTCAGACTTTCATGTTTCAGATTAAACACTGCATGTCAGGCAATAACCTGCTATCCAAATCAGTCTAGCTCTATATTAAAATGTAAATTACCCTTTGATCAAAGGGCAGAAAAGCAATAATGACCTTTTTTGAATTAACTATGATTAACATAATTTTTTTGGGTGGCTGATTTCAATTTTAGTAGAAACACCCAGGTCTGATTACTGCAGAGTCAAGAAACCCCTTAAGCAGGACCTGACTGATCCCAATAGCTGCACTTTTGAAGCAAAAGTTTTTGAGAGGTATGTGTCCTGTTACGTCTGACGTTCAAATGACACAGCGTTTCAGAAAAATATTCTACAAATAAACAACATGGAGTCAGACTATGGAAGTGTTTTGCTTCTTCAGGATCCGGATAACTTGCAGTGACTGATGTAACCATGAATGGAGAGTTCAGTCACCAGTAAACTTCAGCTCATGTGCACTGGAAGTTTTATACAATCATCTAAGTCATACCAATGAGACCACCACTGACTACATTAAAGATGTTGGAGTGGCCTAGTCAAAGCCTGGACATAAATCGGACTGAGATGCTGTAGCATGACCTACAAGGATATTCTGGCCCAAAAACCTTCCAATGTGATGAACTGAAACAGTTATGCAATTACTTTCCCACTTATGGCAAGATTGGTTTGTGTAGCTTTTTTTCCTTAATGCCAGTACTTGTAATCATTATTTGAAAAATGTTTTTTGTATTTTCTCTGGTTTTCTTTGACTCATGTAAAAATTTGACTGGTTATCTTTGAAACTTTGGAATTCACCATTACTCTGGCTCAGTTTTCTAGTACTTCTTCCACATGCTGTATCTTAATTTCTCTGTGATTCCTGATCTCTTGGACATTTTTCAGATTTATAATGAGGCTGAGGTTTTTCATGTGTGACATTTACATCTTTGATGTGTCCATCACCAAAGTTTCAGTGTGGATCCATATTTCTAATTTTCAAGCTCATTCAAATTAACTTTGAAGCATCTGTTTGTTTGTTTTTTGTTTGTTTCTTTGCGTGTTTGTTTTTATTTAAGTTAAATATCTGTCCCCAAAACAACTTTAGGAATTATTTAATGCTTGTCTGTCTTTTCAGAGACCACCTTCCTCTTAAATAGTCCAAAACACCAAAATGTTAGCTTGGATGTGTTCCAGCTGTCATGAACAACAGACACTCATCAAAGTGACCTCAGTCTTTGAGTAAATAATTATTTACTCTGATCATTCATAGTCCAGTTTAATTTGGTTAATGTATATCACACCAGTTCATAGCAAATTTCATCTCGAGGGAGTTTAGCAAGACAAAAAGTTTCCATTTATATCCAAATCTGTAACAATTGGGTCCAAAATCCGTTTATATCAACCCAACACAATTCAAATATACATTTAGATTCTGATCTGTTTACATGAACTCCCACTCAGTTTTGATTCTATTACAATGTAGTCGAATTCAAACGTGAAAGTGATGGAAGTGTAAGTAAAGCAGCATTTGCATTAACATTTGTATCATCTTTGAGGTAATTTAAAATGGAATGATTGAACGATTCCAGCTTCCTCCAGTCGCATATTGATGTACACAAGGCACTTTACCCCAACTTGCCTACTGATCTACACATCTGTGTTTAAATGGGTGGGCATTTGTGAGTGTGAATGGGTAAATGTGGCTCTGGTGTAAAGTGCTTTGAGTGGTCAGTGTGACTGGAAAAGCTTACCATTTCTATTTTAGATAGATTACATTATGCAGCATATGTAGAGGTTATCTGTGATAAACCATAGAACTGCTTCAAAGATGCTTCCACTCTGACTATCCATTATTTCAGCTCTGTGGTATACATTAAGTCAATAATTATTTTAAATGCCGTCCACTGCTTATAACATACTAACTACTGATAATAACTCCACAGGACCCCAGTTCAAAAAACTTAAGCCAATGTTTTAAGGCCTCTTCATTGTGAGATAGTACTTGATGTTTGTACATATCCCCACACCTCACATTCTCAACATAATGTTTAGAAATAAATCTATTATTTAACTTTGTTTTAGTTAGCTAAATTTACTAAAATAAAATGTAAGAATAAGAACGACTATTCTGATGTTAAATTATCTCTTGTACCAGAGAGGTTTTTTTTTTTTTCTTTTTCCCACCCATCCCTGTTTGGCATCCAAACACTGAAATACGGATGCCACACTCCCGAATGAGCATGTGAGAGAAACTGGTTGAAAGACAGCAGCTTGGAGGTAAACAGAAACCTCTGCGGCCTTCTAATGGAGGGCTCTGGCCCTGAATGCAGCTGTTCACAATAGACGCTTCACGCCTCACTGTGTTTCAAACCATAAAATTCAGTGTGCCGCTCCCGAGTGTGGTCCTCTGTGACTCGGCCATTGAAAACTGTAGACTCAGCCTCTCTGGCCCACAGCACACATTCACACTGCCACAGCGCAATGACACGGGTGAAATGGAAAGAATTCAGAGACAAACAGAACGACGGAGAGGAAAGAAGAGGCAGAGAGGAGCGCGGCAACAGGCATGTAAATGGATGGGCCCGTAGTGAGCCCCCACCAGCATAAATAAAACAAATGTAGCACCAACACAAGAGGCAGATTAGCTTTGAGCCAACTGAGTCCCTCGGCACTGAGCTCTGCTGTGCAGCGCTCCCCGCCTGACGCAGCGTGCTGCAAGGCTGACGTGGGATCCCTCCTTCACAACCTGCTGGACGGTGGACACACATCACTCCATGTCACCTCACTCAAAGAGCATCAGATCAACTCCCCGCTGGATCATAGACACACTTTCAGAGCAGCACAATGAGGGGGGAAAGCCAAAGGTCATGAAGGGTTGAAACCAGTTCTCTGTAACATCTTAAGCTTCAGGGAAAATGTTTTCATTGTGTCATGGAAAGCCACAAACTCTGATGTATTTTATTGGGATTTTTATGCAAAAGACCAGAACAAAGTAGTAAATAATTATAAAGTGGGGGGGAAAAAAATAAATTTTTTAAAAAGTTATTTTATTTTATTTTTTTCATAAGTAGACTTGTGGATAGTGTGGAGTGCATTTGTGTTCAGGCCTCCTGAGTCAAAACTTGTAGGATTACAAATTGCAACTTTAAGATCTTGCCGCATAATGTGAATTGGATTTAGATCTGGACTTTGACTTGGCCATTCCAACACATTAACTCTGCGTGTTCAGACTCGTAGCCCCACTCTCAAGTCTTTTGCGACCTCCTTAATAACACTCCCCAGCTTTCCTTGCCCGAAACTGTTACCCTCTGTCTCACAACAGGAATGGTATGTCCAGCTTTGGTCCCGGATAAGAGTTCAAAAACTGCTTTGTGAGATGTTCAAAGCTTGATATACAACTCTGTAACCCAAACCTGCTCTAAATATCTCCACAGCTTTAAACTCTTGCACTTTGCAAGATGTATTTCCTTGGTTATAATGATGTTGCTTGTTTGCTTATGTTATGTAACAAATCTGTGACATCTTTCCAGAACAGCTGTATTTACACTGAGCTCAACTTCTACACAGGTTGACTTTCTCTAATAAATAGGTGACTTCTGAGCAGATGGTTCTAATGAAATGTAATAATGGGGTGTAATTTAAAGACGGTTGGACATCTGAACACCCCTCTCCTCAGATTATCATTTGTAAAACAGATTAATTCAGGGCTACACAATATTAGAAAAGTGCAATAACAGATATAGATCCACATTTTCCTCTATCTGCTTCCAACTCTCTACAGTAGCATCATTGGAACTATAATGTTCTCCAGTATCCTCCCAAATGGCTGAATATTTCATTAAATCTTTGCAAAGAATTATTGCATTTCAAACAGTCCGTTGTGATATTAATTTTGCATATACTAAGTTAGCAATGACAATACATTTGCTATGCATTTTCCTGTCCTAACTTAAATGTGTTTTTTCTTCCACTTCCTTATCACAGACTACTTTGTGTTGGTCGTTAAGGTAAAACTCCAATAAAATACGTTGAAGTTTGTGGCTGCAATGTGACAAAAAATAGGTAAATGTTTGAAATTTACAAAAACCTTTTCCACATCTGAGAGTGCAGAGCCTTTCCCACCTCCGCACACTCCACTGTGAGCCATTATGTTGCTAATAGGAGAGGAACAAGGCAAAGTTCAGGCTGTTAGGGATATCTTAAGATTTCTAAATAATAATGCCCACTATCTCAGCAGTGGGCGAGTGGTGACAGGGTTTGTTACACTGAGAACCAAAATGCATCAAAAACACAGTCGAACCATTGTGATTTCATGCCAATCTTCACTGCCAAAACTCTCCGCCAGCAGACAAATGACAGTCAAGCAAGCGGTGACCTTTGCCTCACAGCTAGGTGAAAAAAAGCAGGCATCCCAGCAGACTTTTAAAAGAGAATAAGAAAGGTTGAATAGATGTTTGATGACTCATAAGCTCCACAGAAAAGTGTTGGTATTAATATCTTTTCCAGGCTTTCAGCAACACAGATGAAGACACTGAGGCTGGGGAGAGCTTCACAGTGTCACAGCCGAGTGACATCTGTGTGTTTACATCCTGCGGGACTAGAGTTGGCTTTAAGGAGAGCGTGTGATGTTTAAAAAGGATGGAAGTTCATACAGTTTTAGAAAATGATAATATCAGAGAAGAGTGTGATGTGATACAGAAAAAAAAGAGTGAAAAAAATGTTTTCAGCTTACCAGAGGAACCCAAATACCCTCGCTCCGCTTCCTCTCTGGGTAGATGTCTGCTTCTTCCTCCTATGGGGTTTTTCTTCAGTCTGGTAAATTCAAGAGAATGAGAAATTTCACTTTAACTCACAACATTCAGATTTCTTTTTTTATTATCAGGACTTCAAAGCAGCCAGAAAGGAAAATCCAACCTCCCTTAAAAGATTTCTCAGTAGGAAGTTTTGTACATCTACTTCTTTATACAATGGGCTTACTTCTCTCTATTTGGTTTTATTACAATCTGCAAGAAAAAATCCCTTTCACATTGGAAATCTATTCAGCCCTTTGTCACATCAAGGGATCCTCCAACATGAAATCTTCCCTCATCAAAGGCTCTGCTTTTTTTAAAAACGCATGTAAACTGCTGTGGGTGTGTTGGGTCTTTAGAAATACACTTAAAACACACCCAACTGTGAAAAGATTTGTAGGTGAAAAGAAAGCAAACACCCAAGCTGTGTATACCTGTGTGATTTTGGACTCTCAGACACAAACAGTGTGTAGTCCAAGCTGACAAAGGCCCACAGCTGGCAGACATCTTTTACTCCTGTTGTTCTCTTATATCACTGATCTCTTCTTTCTTCCACCTATTTGTCATCCTTTACTGCAGCCTTGAACCAATCTTTTTTTTTCTCTTAAACTCTTGTTTTCAATTCGAAACACTGCTACTGTCTTTATTTTCTCCGTCTGCCCCAGTGCTACCAGCCCTCCATACTGATCCTCTTCTCTCACTTGATGCCATCTTTTTCATTTCCTCAACTGCGTCTCGTCACTTTCGCTGCTTTGAGGTTAGGACTACATGCAGGGACATGAGTGTGTTCAGAGAGTGGAGTGCACTTTTAAGATCACTGTAAAGATATGTTGGCATGTCTAAAATCAAGGTTTTTTTGGTTTTTTTCCATTACATATCTATTTACATAATTTCATAAAACGTTATTGTGCAAGAGATAGAGATTCTTCAATTATGACAATTTGGAATTGACCGAATTGTACTATATGTTTTAAGTGCTTTGCAAAAGTACACATACCCATAACATGTAATTCACCATTTTTCAATACAACCACATACCTTCACATATTCTATTGGTATTTTATGCGGTAGATCAAATAAAAGGTAGAACACACTTTGACTCTAGAGAGAAAAAACCTACATGCTTTTAAGTTTTCTTGCAAATAAAACTGAAAAATATGAAATTGAATAAATCATTCCATAGCTTGAACATATTTTGAGATAAAACAGCTTATAGTTGTTGTTCTGCTTGAAGATGAATCTGTCTCCAGTTTTTTTTACAACCTCTAGAAGGTTTTCTGCTAGAGTTGTCTTGTATTTAACTCCATTCATATTTCCATTTGTTCTGACCAGCTTTGCTGATGAAGAATAAAAGTCCATAGTGGTGGAGACTACAGAAGTCAATTTTGCTCTTGTCTGCCACATGTTTGTTTTTGACTTGAAGTGGATTTATAGCTTTCTTCTATGAGTTGAACAGATGCTGTGGATTTTATTTAGGCATATAAAGTGATTTGGGGGCCAGTGGAAAAAAATAAAAACAAAATAAATTTCCTTTAACTTTGACTTGGTGAGTCTTATAAAACTCAAAAACACTACACTGCTGTGGTACAGTTATTTTTGGTTGACAAAAAATTCAAACTTTCGGTGGTGCATGAATACTTTTGGAAAGCACTGCAAATGTCGAGCCAGTAATCAAAAGACTTGTAAGCACGGAGTTATAAAAAGCATCACATCATCTCTTTGATCTCCATATGTCACGTCTCGCCCACATTGTCATGCTTTTATCTGTCCTCTCCGTTCGCTTCATTCCAGCTTCCTGCACAGTCGACTGTGGGAGATTTGTCTTGACCTAACAGACACCACAGCAAACAAAATAAACTACCAGAGCAGCTCATAAAATACAGTTTCTTTCAAAACAATCTGGAGAAAATTTTTATTGTGTTGCTATTTGTTATGCCCAATCCTCTAGCATATTTTCCTTCCAGTATTTCATGGTGAACACAGACATGCTCTAAGAGATTGACTGGCAAAATGATTGAAGAACCCAATCCAATTTAATTCTAGAAAAAAAGCTTATCGACTTCAGTCTGCCGCTCAAAATAAGAGTCTGGGGGCCCAACAGAGAGAGAACCAGCGTTTCCACATGGTTTAATACAAACACTGCTTTCTGTGTTGTCACACAGGTGCTATTATCAGCTGCAGGTTTGCAGGTTTCCTTTGCTTCAGTTCGCTGCGCGTCCAAAACTTATCAGGAGATTTTTTTTTCCATTTTCCATTCCCATAACCTTCCATTATTTATTTCAACCAACTGTGCAATTCCCTGACTTCAAGAGCTTAGGTGTAGTTAATACATTTCTGCTTACAAAAAGACAGGGAAAAAAACAACAAATATAAAAGGACATTCTCGTAGACTTGGATTTAAGAGGTTTCTGACCCAGATTTTAAAAACACTGACATAGATGCTTTTTCCTCAAATATCCCCTTTTATTATTGCTGACGCCATTGCTGACTTCGCAGCAGTAGAAGTACAGACGCACACCGCGGTGTTCTTGTACCGAACCTAATTGATCATCCGTTCTTCTCCTATTGATTTGTTGGATCGTTGTGAAAGGCTTACTGCTGCTGAAGCCTCTAAATAAGACACAGCAATGAAATGACCTTTCTACATCCTGTTGGAGCGATCCAAATCCTGATCCCATCAAAAGCAGCCTCGCCCCACGACGTCGGGCCCGCCGTCCCACTGCCCCACCTCTGCCCTCGGACCCCACAGAGCCGAGCAGAGTTCAGACCAGATCTGCTGCCATGGAGATAAGAAGGTGATGTGGTAGTGGGACTGAAAATAGCCAGACCGTGTGCTGACAGTGGCTAGACTACAAAACACCTTGCAGCAAGAGACACATAGTATTCCTCAATATTTCTGAGATTACTCTCATGCAGTGAGTAATGCCAGAATTAACAGGCTTTAGCAGGCTGAGAATAAAAACACATCTCAGTCCAGTTAATAGAAAGATCAACACAAACTGGACGACTGGTGCCGATTGGATGCTGCTGCTTATCATCTTTCTTCTGACAACTTTGTTGTGGTCTCATTTTCGATATGTTGATGTCGCTTCAACAATCCCAAAATCACAACTAGATCAGATTGGTAATCCAATTATGAATTTGGGATACGTAGCTAAATCAGGCTTAAAGATGTCAAACACACCGTGCCCTGATCTAAAGAAAATAAAGAACAGATTAGAAACAAAAGTAATCTTTGAAAGATATTAAAATTTGTTTGATGATCTGAAACATTATAGCAGTCATAAAAAATAAAAACAACTTTACAGTTTAACACTTAATATTCAGTATTTGTGGATTTTTTGTACTTATTCAAGGAAAATCTGCCTATCCCATTTTTTTGTAACACATTTCTGATATATTTGAAAAAAAATATGCGGTGTGAAAAGCAGAAATACGTAGGTGCAATGGCACTTGACACGCTCTGCAAAACACCCAATCATGGAGCGCTATTTATCTTCCTTGGCGCTGATTAGCTGTATCCTCAGGAGTGGAGATAAGGATTGTGGATTATTTACGGTGGTGCCAAGACAGTTTCCATTGCATATGGATGCGTATTTGGTATTTAACTGTTAAAATAAGCAGTTTTAAGGGTTCTTAGAGGGGGGTCTCTGTATTTAAAAACTTTAGTTATTCACAGGTGGCTGTGTTCCCTACCGCTGTTAAATATCAGGGGTCCACTCTACCATCAAAGCACTTTATCACTTCTTTGCAAATTGTTCAAACCTTCATTCTGAAGAGTTTTTTTTATTTATTTTTTGCAGTATCTTCAGGTGAAGATACCATAGTTTCTATGTATAACAGAGATATTTTTTATTACTTCAGACTCTTCATTGTAGCTGGAGGAAAGTCACTTTGATCTTTTCTCTGTCATCACTTCAAAGGATGGAAAGCTTTAAAATCAGCATTTTTAAAATCCCTGTAGGCCTGATACTGGTAACCACTCAATATCTAATGTCAACAAGTGTTTCAATCGTGACTCACTGCAGATGACGCCATGTGGCTTGTTCTGTAATCATTTTTGGTTCCTTTGCATTTTTCAAGTCAAAATCAAAAACTTTTACATACTCAAACTGGACGGACGGATGGATCTAACATCTCCTTACAAACCATAGTATTTTTTTATTCCTTTTCTTGCCCAGATCTAGAAAACACCTAAATCAAGTTCTACATATTTCTCTTTCAAAGCTGTGCAGTTTGTGGGCGTGTTTATGTGTGTGTGTGTGTGTGTGTGTGTGTGTGTGTGTGCGTGCGTGCGTGCGTGCGTGCGTGCGTGTGTGTGCGTATAAGTCAGATAAGTGACGGAGGTTCACCACCAGCCATATCAGCAGACTGTGTGTTTAAATTTAGTCTTGACTAATGAGAGGCAGAGTGTGGACACAGAAGAAGCATAATTAATGCCAAAAATGAGTGAAATAATTAGAATGAGAACACGCTTTCTTCCACAGCGAGGACTTCAGAAGAGCCGACGTTTAGAGACACAGAAGGGTTCTGCTTGGCATTAGATGTATAGAATAATCAGGATGAGAATAAAGACAAACTTCCTCAGTGGCTCATTATCTCCTTCTGTTTTAATCTAGAAATTATCTCGAAAATCAACTGCTACAATGCTTTCTGGCTCAAAGTTTAGTCTTAAATTGTACAGGTTTAATCTATAATAAACATGAAACATATTTAAGATTAGACCCTGTTAGTATCTTTTTAATATAAACATATGAATATTTTTCTTCTAAAACCAGCAAGTATCAACTAACCATCTTACTACTTCATGCAAGAGGAAAGTACTTTTGTACGCCACCTGCAGATCCTACGGCGCATCAACACTTTTACTTTTTACATAACAGCAACTGCTTGACCTTTGAGTAACAAACAGGAAACCTCACCTTTATGTCTGTATCTATCAGTTGGGTCAGATCCTGTCAGCTTGTGCGTTTGCTGCGTGAGAGGGAAGTCCGTTGCTCATAATCCCAGCGGCTGTGTATTCCTCGATGTATCTGCTGTGACTGAGTGACAGTAGAGTGAGGAGCTGTTTCCCCTCACAAAATCAGCCTCCACTAACACACCCACCAGCCCTTCTCTTCCCCCTCCTCCTCCTATGAAACCCACCCCTCCCCTCTCACGCTGGGATTAAAACAACCTTTTGTCTATCCACAATACGGGTTAAACATTTCCTGCTATCGAATGAATCAGCTACCCGAATCCACAAAGTGACCAGGTTGGGTTTGGAGGCGTGTTTGTGCGGGAGCATCAGACTATTTTTTTTCTAAAGAAAGTTATTTGTTTTGCATCAGAGACAAACGTCAAGGAGAACAAGGGGAAGACAGAGCGTAACATTGGGCCATATGAATTTGGCAGAAGATTAAAGCCAACCTGACATTTTAATTTCATGTTAAGTCAAACGCCACATAGTGCAAAAAGGAAAACAACTGTCAGCTGTGCTGATTGTGCTCGAGTCAATGGAGCCTCCTCAATGTTCAATAGAGGGTGGAGGTGGAGGAGAAATGGAGCAGCAACTTAAATTAAAAAAGAGAAGAAAAAAAAGCCTCGAGGCATATCCTAAAGACTTCCTTTCCCATACAGTTAGGAACCACAGAAAGTGCTCACCTACGCCTGACAGATGTCCCCATGCAATCTAATCTAGTTGACTCTGTGAGGGGAAGCTTATTTATTGCCGACTCCTCACCAGCATTATTGTGGCCCATTTTAAAAGAATGGATGTGAAAAGTCTTTTGACGTCCGTTAGCTATGGTTGCAGAGGGCAACAATGGTTTGAGAGAATAGCTTTTCTCTGCACCCAGCCTTAAATAACACTGCTCTCAAGACAAAAGCAAAGAAAATGTAACATTAGCTGCATCAAAGAGCAATGTCCATCCCACTGAACAGTCACTTAGAGCCCTTTGTCCAAATGCCCTTTGCACCACATCTTTAGACCCGTTTTAACTGCATTCAACACTTTTACTCCCGACATGTACCTAAAGAGTTTTAAGCTAATTTTGTTCTTTACTTCCCACTACAATCCTGCATTAAGTTTACAACTTAAGTAATAACTTAAAACATAGAAGAAGAAAAACACAATGACAGGAAACTCAGCTAAACATGGAACTAATGAGTACCGCCTCTGGTTGGTTTAACACTTGGAAGTGTTTAAACAAGCCACAAAAAAACAAAAGAAAGAGGAAATCCTATAGAATAAAATAAGTTTTGTGTTGCGGCTGAATTTTAAAAAAAATCTATGTAACCCAATATATCATGTCACGAAACCTTTACCAGCTTGTTACTCTAGCAAACAGCTGGAGCCACAGGATTTGGAATCAATGGACCACTGAGGATATGGTGCAGGTATTTACATACATACACATCTATTTTTGTCTCTTGACCTGACATTAAGTCAAATTAAAATGTTCCTGTCGGTTAAACTTAATAAAAGCTTTTCTGGTTTTATTAACTTATCAGTCTTTCTATTTTTATTGTTCTAGTAACAAAATACAAGAACAATAACAGAACATTATTTTAGATAAACCTTTCAACATGTTTAAACACTTCATAAAACACCCAAAAACTCTGACTTTGTCCTTAAGCAACCTTATATCTAACTTAGCACTATCCTCTAGGTCTATTTGGAAAACCAACATGTGCTCAAAATTTACTTCCTAATTGATGTTGCTTTATTTTCACAATGCACTACACCATGTTCTGGTTGTCGCGGTCTATTTTTGTGAAGTGCACCAGTCCCTCTTGCAGCTAAACAAATTGAAATTTAACAATGGGTTTTATGGCCAACGACTTAAATTTTAATTTCACATGATGATAGTCTTGCAAAGTGTAATTTAGCTCTCCATGTTTCTGTGAAGTGATGGTTTCTTCCTGCTGAGTGACCTTTCTGAACACGTTGGCTTAGGATTCATTTCACTGTGGATATTAACACTGTTCAGTTCTAACTTCTTCTCTGGCTGGCCTTAAATTTTGTTCCTTCCAAAACCTTTTTCACACTAAATAATAATGTACACCGTCATAATGCAAGACAGAGAACATAGCATTGTTATTTTTCTTTTAATATAAAGGGATCCTATTATTGAACACGTCTCATTAAAATTCTAAAGATATACTTACAAATTTCCACTTGGTCCTGCTTTCATTTTTAAGCTAATGATTAAAAAGTCCAAACTTTTGTAAATTTGTAAAGATCAGAATTGAATAACATGCTGCTACAGAGATACTGTGTTAGTAACTGGTTCAGTCTAAGGTAAGACATTAACTTATTTGTATGTCTGATATTGTGGACATTATTGCCTATACTGTTCAAGAGTCCAAATATAGAAAAAATGTGTGAGTATGACAACTCATGATTAAAAAAAACAAGTTAATGAGTGCTAAAAGTTTTTCTTCCATTATTTGCATGATTTTTATATATTTTTGCGTTTCTGAACTGACGCAATAGTCTTGAGGTGCATCTGCAATGAGCATCCTGCTGTTTCCACTGGGTCCGAATTTAAAACCTGACATTTTAAAAAACCAAGATGTTCAAATGTGATTTGAGTCTCACAAGACGCTTATTGTTGCACTGCACACATTTTACTTCCACCTACTTGCAGCCTGCACACTGTCAGAGCTCCCCGATGCTGCGGTTTTACTTTTAATTTCCTATTGAACCGCTTGTAGCCTTTTATATGTAAACAACTCAGCATGTAAACAATTCTCGGCTCTGAAATCGCCACGTGAAATGCCATTAATTTAGAAAATGTAAATAAAGGCATTCATAGGAGCAGACACTTTTCATAGATGATGGATAGTACCAAAGTGTATGGATTATTGTATGAAACGGGAGAAAGAGCCATATTTCTCCGAGCGAGGGGCGTGATTGACCAAGTCTAATGGGCATTATTTCTGCACACTGACTCTGTAGAGCGGAGACACTGGGTGATCCCCGCCAGCCCATTGCTCCTTTAGACAACACACTGAGATAGGAGCGCAGCCATTCTTGCTCTTTGCCATGACACCAATAGATTAACAATATTTCAATGGCTACTTTTACCGGAGCAAAGTTCATGCTGCAGTAAAACTATGCAGTCCTAACCAGAGTGTGTGTTTGTGCGTATGTGTACGTGGGTGTCCATAGTGAGGGCTTCTTTTGAATTTCCTTGTCAGAAATGTGAATGGGGAAGAAATATGATTGGCTCGGGGGTGAGAACAAGGGACCGAGTTCACAAGGCTATCAAGGCGGAGCAGAGGGACACTTGTGAGCTACTTCACTCCTCTCAGCATCAGAATGAGAAGAGAAGCAAGGGTGATTTGGTTCTCTAATGTTTGCTCCTACTAGTAATCCTCAACACTTGTCGGTTTGAACCCATCATACAATAAGGTGCTCCGTTGTGTTTTCAGGTCACGTCGAGGAGACAAATGTTTAGATGCTCTCCTGTATGAACTGATAAAGCATGACAATGACATGATGGGAATAGAAAGCACTGTCCTCAGGCAATTGCTTTTCATTGTCCTCAACCATGTCTCTATCAATTTAGGTCCTGTTAACTCTAGATTAACAAGTAACAAAATAAAGAGAAGGAAGGGGTTGGGGTTGCCGAGGTGACTTGTAATTTATTAAAGGAGCAATATGTCCAGGTCTGGTCAGAAGTTTGCATACACTCATCGTGGCCATGATAATCAGAATTATTCTGAACTTTTGGAACTGTTTTGTTTATTTTTTCAGGATATTATTAACAACTTCAATATTTGTTGAAACGTATTATGCCAGAATATGTTTCTGGCTGGCATAACTCTGACTGGACATTTGACTATTCCTCTAGTTTATGAAAATCGATTGGTTTCCTGAGAGGTAGGCATATTTTAAACATAATATGGAAATTTTCTGCAGGGTTGGGAAATTCCACATCTAATGTTGAATGGTTATCCAGAGATGATGAAGATTTTGAAAGAAGTCGGGCGTTAAAAAAGCAAGATGTCATTGCCATGCTTAACATTTGCCGTGATGTTCATAGGGTTTAAAGTTTCACCCTGACTTTTTGGGGGGAAAAAATTAATTGCTGGCAAACAGCTCAATTGTTGTTTAGCTTGAAAGTAAAATATTTCTCAGGAAGGGTTATTCAGATAGGATATTTCAACAGGATGATGATCTCAAAGACACATCCAAACTAGTTCTGGAAGAACTACATTAGGCCTGAACGCAACTCTACCCCAGCCTTGATCGCATTCCTATTAAAAATTTATGTAATATGACTAAAAGTTCAGTCCTTGCCAGGAAACCTACAATTGCTGACAACAAGTGTGGTCAAATGTCCAACCAGACTTAAATCAGCATCTTGTTGATGCCTATTACACATATCTGACTTCTCTGCAGCTTACTAAAACACATTAAACTAAATATGAGTAGAGCAGTTCATGTATATTTAGGCCAGTTTGTGTAATTATAAATCCATGTGGTTTGAATAAAATCCACAACACATTCATACTTGCACACCCAATTTGTGTTTTAGCTCTAATTTGGAAGAAAAAACTGTTTAAATGCATTATTCAATGCAGATTTCTGACCAATTCTCCAGCTAAAAGAACTAGAAAAAAAATATATAAATTTTGTGTTAAACTGGCCAATCATGCAAAGTGGTCGGGTTAGTTAGAGAATTTACATGAATTACACGAAGACCCCCAGCGAGACGGCCGTGACCTCTCCCCAGCTATTTGAAACTAAACAACACCCTGGTCCCGCCCATCGACGCACACACCCCTACACAGTGACACACTGTTGGTGGAGAGCGGTGCTACTGGTTTCCATGGCGCCATGAGAGTCACTGACAGGACTGAAGTGTTAACACGGAGGAACACAAGACAGACGGAGAGAGAGAGGGTGCCATAGAGAGAGCAGTAAAAAATACAAGGCAAGTGTGGTATAGAAGAGATTTACCACATGCAGTCAGCAGACCATCCCCGAGGTTAAGGACCGGTGGATATCGTATTTCTTTTTTGACTTAAAGAGCCTCACAGACAAAATCCAAAACACACACAACACTTCAAGCAGAAGGAAGTCAGAGCAGCTGCAAGCACTTCTTTTAATCTCCTACCTGTTTACACCTTGCAAAGTCTTTATAATGTGAAAATATAGCACAGAAATTTGTTTTATTTTAAAATTGGGTTGTCCATCTGCAGGTTTTATACAAGCCATGTCATCATGGTCAACCGCTGAGTTCAGTAAATATGCCAACCCTAAAATTGGAATATTTACTGATGATTACAGGGATTTCTAAAAACTAAACATACATTAAAAAAAACAAACTATGAAGAATAAGTTTTAGTAAGCTGCTGCATCAAAAACAGCCTTGAAACCCTTTTATTCTCCCAGATATATGTGGTCACACAGAATTACTTCTGTATTCCTTAACTGAAAAAAAGATGAAGTCACTATAATAGAGAGAAATTATGTTGTACATCATATATATATATATATATATATATATACACACATATCTTATCAACTTAAAAACTTAAAAACACAAATTCAAGGACATAAAAATCTCTTCCAAAATTGTCCAGTGCAAAAAATGTGCAGGTGAAAACACACGTGACAACAATCAAGCGACTTAATAATAAATACACATAAATCATATTCTGCATTTTCTTTCAAATAATTCTGAAAAATATCAGATATTTCCATCTAAAGGTCACTGAGATGTCCTTTCAAATTGTTGAAGAAAACTATAGCTTTAAATTTAATCTCAATCTTTCAAACAGTTAAGATCAAGATAAGGGATCTTAAAAGCCTTTTTTCCAAAGACTACAACCGGCAGAATGTTTTATCATTAGAAGATGATACAAAGAAACATGACTGTAAAGTTAAAACTACTTCTTTAAACCAAAATCTGTTGGGTATGTGAATAATTTTGTGCTGGACATCTATACTCTGTTCAGCCTTTCTGTTATCTCCTTAGTCTGTCTCTCTCTTCCAGCCTGATTAAACCATCTTGACATGTTGTACAAAATATTCTTTTTAGTAACCATCTCACATATTGACTATTTCTGATTTTGTCTATTTCCACCTCACTGATGATGGAAATAGCTAACTTTAAATGTTCTTTATTCAGCAACGGCATTCAGATTGAAAAGTGTATTCAATGCATGGTGAATTCTCTGATCAGAGGCTATTTACATGCATATCTGCTGATCGACAAGCTCATTTCAACCAGTCTACCTTCTTTTATGTATGTATTTTTGTTCTTAATGTGATTCTAGATGGGGTTTTTTCTAAATTGGCAATCACAATGTTATTATGACCGGCAATTATGTTGGTTTATAGACTTAATTCCGGAAACCTTTTCTTTATGGGTTTTATACTCCATTCTTATTTTATTTGCTCCACAACCTCCCTGAGGATATTCAGATATTATGTTGATATTTCCAGTGTGAGTCTTTCCATCCGAGACAACCTCACTGAATGGTTTTGTTCTCCATCACTCGTCTAATCATGAAGCCAAGAGACGTTAAAGTACTATTATTTTACTTTTTATGAGTCTTTTTATGAAAGTCCAGCTCCTCTTATGTATTGCTAACTAACCAGCGACTGACTGGCCTGCCAGAAGATGCCAAAACATACACAGCAATATGGCAGCCATTCATGTGCTAATGAAGCAGGAGAGGAAGCATTGCAGCCTGCTTTGACACAGAGTCTGGAAGGGGCTCGCGTCCAACTGCAGAGCACACCAGCTGACGACACGAGGGGAGGTGGAAGATTTCCAGGAGCACTCCGCGGCAAAAGGAGGGAGAGCTCCGCTGAGCAGGTTTCTTCCTCTTATATGGCCCATACTGTCACCCATAAGAAGATCATCTCTGGCCCAGTGAGCATCGAGCGTCTGCGGGTGATAACAAACACACACTGTCTTCCATGCACTCATTCTCTCTGTATGTGAATGTGCTCTGATCCCTAAGTCCATATGCATCCACAGACGGCGTAGGCATGTGTGCGCCGCCTATGCCTCCCCACCAGGACCAATTTCCATCCGCCGTCTGTGTGAGAGAGCAAGATCGATGCTGCACGGGGCACGCCATCCAGGCTGTTCATTACTGCTGGAAACGCTATGGCCATAAGCAAAAACAACCCGGCCTGCTGATGCATAACACACCAGCTAGAGCTCCGCAGGTGAATGGTAGTTTTACTTTACACAGCTCTTCCGCATCAAGCCTTTACTTCGCAAGCAGCGGCAGGAAGAGCAGATCTCACTGTTGAAGTATTGTTTGAAATTTAAATTTCATTAGTTCTCATTAGTTTCATTAGCCTACCCCAACAACAGCTGAGGCAGCTGGGTGTCACCAGCAGCTATCTTTGATGTGCATGTTTGTGGCAGCAGGAGGGCAATGAGATATTTCTTCTTCCATACTTTCTCTCATCTTCATCCTCACCCATGCTGTGAGGCTGACTACCAAACCACCTGTCTCCTCAAACCAGCCTCTACAGAACAAGTGAGCAGGTCACCATGCAGCCTCCACGCTGTCATGTTACATCCACAAACCCTGACATTTTTATTACTAGTTTTAATTACAGTGTTAAGAGGTAGGTCAACACAAATCAGTTCGGAATTATGTTTCTATTTCTCACCTGCTTCTTGTTTCCAGCAAATTTCCTGCTTTAAGATCAGAACTACAAGTATGAAGCTCATGAAGTTTGTTCGCACAGTGGATCCATTTGTATGATTGATGCAAAAGTGGATGGAAGTCATGTTTGACATGCCATGTTTGAGAGAGCAACATCTCTCTTATGTCATTTTTCATAAGGGAGAGGTTTAAGGTAAGGCTAATTTCCAAAGGTGAAACTTAAGTGACTAAAGTTTCACCTGGTATTTATTTGATGCAAACATGTTTGATACACAATAGAATGAAAGGCTCATAAAAGGTTTTTTATTCTATTATATGGGATGTTAAGAATTCCTAACACCAAAGCAACAGTAAAGGAGGAAAGTTACATAAATATTTATCTTAGGACATATGTGCATCTCCTACATTGAGTGCATAGGCCTTCTGACTTCATATTGCATTGGCCGCCTCCAGTGAATGGACACAGAAAGTTAACCACAAAATGGTTTCTAAACACTGGCTAAAAGCTTTGAACAAGCACACACCTGTTCAAATAAAAAGACAAACAGATGGCAAAGAAAAGGCCAAGTGAAAAACATCAAACCATCTGCCTTGAAGCAAATACTTGGACAGTTTTTTGATGAGCACAAAAGAGAAATAAGCACATTCTTAGTCAATCTAATCCTTTGCTTCCTGCCCTTTCTTTCAAAAGAAAATCCACACTGTGCTTAATAACTCAATAGAAATACAAAAGAGACAAAAAGAAAATAACTTCTGCGAGCTCTGTTAATACACATTTTGCTAAAAATAAACAAATCAAATCCAAGCTGCAGATGGTGGGTTGTGAGTGACGGTATGTTACGGTGCTCTGCGGTAAAGGAGAGAGCATGAATCAGCCTGTTTGAGGCAGACTTGCGCATGACGCACGCACACTTTATGTAGCGGCAGGTGAGGAGAATAAATGCAGGGAGGCTGATAGATCAGAAATATAGAGAGAAGAAAAAAGCAAATGAAAGTTAAAAGGACAGTGAAACAGTGAAGGTAATGACAAGATGTATGTATGTGATGGCATGCCTATCTAAGGAAGGACATTTATATGGGAAGCTGTATGTCTGTTTGTCATAAGGTCACGATACATAAATACCTTGCTGTTTGTGAGTATGTGTGCATGTTTAGAGTGAAATGAATGAGTCACACAAACAAAGCTGGGTAAACACTGAAATGAAATCACCTCTAAAATAGATTGTCTTTATTTAATTTTGCAGAGTTCCTTGTAAATGACTCATCTGTTCAAATAGTTTCATCTCCGTTAAAAGTGGACAAGCACTTTTCAAGAACCTCCTAGGAAAAATTAACAAAATCTTTTAGATTAAAGGCCTAACCTGCTGGAGACTCGACTTGAAAGCAGGCAGGTAAACCAGCAGGGACCAGAGAAAGTTTCCAACTGCCTTCAACTATTGTTAAAATTCAATCTAACGTTATCACACCCATATATTAAGCTTAGTGTCGGTTTCCATCAACTACTGTTTTCCACAAGCAGGTATTGTGAGATAAGCAGTTTTCATTGTAACTGCTTTATTACTTGCTTACTGTGATTCCTCATTTAGGATGTGCGGCAAACCTCATATATCACTAGGATATTATCTTAAATTTATGCTGTCATGGATTACCATCAAATAATGCCCACATCATCACACATCAGACTGCTAACAGACCATAAAACAATGATGGATAATCAAAATTTTTCCTTTTATTGGCTCTGACTAGTGATTGGCAGGGCAAAATTAAATAAATTCATATATATAATGTAAGCTGGATTGGTCTGTATGTATAAATACAATGTGCTTTAACACACTTTGGAATCAAAAATACCTCTATAAAACAATCTGGAGAACAATTTCATTTTAAAGTCACTATTTTATTTTACATTTGTTTTTGTTAATTAAGTGAAATGATAGTAAATTATACTATATAAATAGTATTGCATTAAGAAAACAGAAATAGAAATTGGAGAGATCAATGAACATCTAACATCAGTCTTGACCAACACAATTAGGGCATCTAATATGAATTGCACCAGAGCAAAACACAAACAAATACGCATCTATAGGTAAAATAGGAGCTTGTGATCTCTAAAAGTATCACAGTAAATATTTGTCTGTTAAGTTTGCCCAGTGTTTGCTTCACTCAGTGGAGGAAGACCACACAGTTCTTCCTCCCTTCTGGCATTCCTGTCTCCTTCTCCCTTTCTTCTTCACCTATTTCTCCTTTGCCCCTCATCTCTCCTTTCCTTCAAGGAGCCCCTGCTCCATGGTGCAGGTGACAGCTCAGACACAATGAGATGATATCACTGGTCAAACCCAAGCAGCTTGTCTGCGTGCTGCACAACAGCAGACGGCTGCAGTCTGACTCTGGCACGCTGCATAGTTAGTCGGACAAAGAGTAGAAAGGGTAAGAAAGAAGAAGGGAAGAAGGAGATGGGAAGAGGTGGGAGGAGGAGAGAAGACCAATATGCACCATAGTCAGACTGACGGAAAAAAGAAAGGTGAAGGATGTAGTATGGTCATTATGTCTGTAAGGAAGGCATTCAGAGATAGTTGGTGTGGCTGTGTGTGTGGGGGTTGGACTGCAAACTGGGCTTCCTTTTAATTACACTATTGCTCCCTCTTTTTCTTCCTCCTCCACTGTGTGACAAGCAGACACATACACACAACAAACAGTACATGCCACACCTGCCATGAAGAAGATTAGATTTACACAGCATCAATAATTCACCCTCCCTGAACGCAGAAAACACAGAGAGAGTCTGGGTTTCTGCAGAATGGCCAAAAAACTGCAGAACCCCATAATGATGCTGAAATAAGCAGAAAGTCCTTTCATTGACCGATCACTGGTCAAACTAAGCAAACAAACTAGTTTAATATGTGCAAACACAAACAAGAAGAAGGCTTCTGGCAGTTTTCTATTTTTAGAAACACCTGACTTAAAAAAAATAAAAAAAAGTCTTGGCATCCAATTCCCAAACCTCTCACTGCTCACTGGGAACACTGACGAAGGCAGGCTCTTATCTCAACAACTGCGTTATGTATGAGCCAAAATTTTCACCGTCCTTCGTGTAGCAGCCAAATGCAGGATGCAAATGTGATCTGGTGTTGTTTTAAGCTGTTGTTTTGTTGTTCTTCACAGTCAGCTAATAATTATTCCTCAGATGGGTGATTTATTGCGGCCAGATGCCATTACTAAGGAATCCATCATGCTTGTGCTTTCTGACTTTAAGCTTGTTTTGAATATTGTTTTGCTAGTTTTAGCCCCAAATACTCAGAATCACAAAGAAATGTTATCTCTACAACTTTTGAGACTGATGAGGCTTTAATAGGATTTACATTACAGCTTGAAGTAAATATGAGGTTTTTAAAGTTACTGTTTGAAATGGATGTAATGTATTTCTAAAACAGATTGAAAATAAATACAGGCTCAGCCACAGGAATGTTGATCTGTGGTAGAATAACAATGTAATCATATACCGAGTATTTTTAACTCTATGCTAAAGTTGTAAATAAAGCAGGCACAGTGCCATTTATAACCAATCTGGGATTTTTTTTTTTTTCACAGAGAGAATAAATATTCATAAAAGATATTTATGGCTGCGCTAAATCTTCTGAAGTAACACGGGAAACTCACAGGTTCACTGCAAGGTCAGACTTTGTGATTGTCAGAGAAATTGCAAAAAATACCCTGGAGACACCGCCTAGATATTAGGTATTGGTTAGTGTGTTGGATTTTTTTCAAGCAGCTGTGGTTTATTTAAAAAAATATAAAAATTGCCTGAACATATTTCATGTTCAGGCAATCTCCCTTTTCCAGGCATGGAAAAGGGAGAACAGCTTAGGCTTTCAAAGTTGCATTTGAACAACTATTTTGGTGAATGGAAAAAACCAAACCCATCATACAACCAGGTGGAGGGTTTGTGATGTTTTCTTGTTTAGCATGCACATCTTACATCTTTACAGTTAGATTGCTTGTTAATCCACCAAACTCATGGAAGCTCAGTGTATTTAGGCATTGATGTGTC
Source organism: Alfaro cultratus (assembly GCA_903066825.1). Taxonomy (NCBI): domain Eukaryota; kingdom Metazoa; phylum Chordata; class Actinopteri; order Cyprinodontiformes; family Poeciliidae; genus Alfaro; species Alfaro cultratus. The sequence goes on along the minus strand of CAEFZX010004720.1, from coordinate 91,210 downwards.
TTTAAATGTTGCTTGACCTCAAATTTTCTCATACTAACAACTCTCACAGAAAACAGTCCAAAAAAGGAAATTTTCCAGTGGTTGTCAGCTTTGTGGGCAAACTTTTTTGTTAATGTCAGAGGTCAGAGGAGAAGCAGCAGATTAGCTTTAGACAATAAAAAAGTAACAATTACTCAAATAGCTATTTGTTACAACCAAATTGTGGTAAACCATCTCTGTACAGCAGATGGGCTACAGCAGCAGATGACCTGTTCCTAGGAAATTCAGCTGGGAACAGGAAACTGAGGCTAGAATCAAATGATAGTGTCTGAATTTTTGGTGAAAAAGAACAAAATCATCTTGTCTTGTGATTCAAACTGATTGTGACATGTTTTTCCCCCGCCCCAAACTCTTAGTAACCGATCTTTGTTTAATGTTTACATCCTATTTGGTGTAGGTTGCAGATCATGTCCATTCCTTTAAAACCCCAGTGTACCCACGGAGCAAATGGAAGAACTGGAGCCCCATTTTAGCTTTGACTCAAAAGATAAATCCTGTGATCTGAATAATTAACTTTATAAAGTTTTGGTTACTTTGGTTTTTAAAACAACTAAAACAACCTAAAAATAGATGGGAGATTTAATTGCTACATTTTAGACCCACCTTCCTTCATTTCTGAAAGTTCAATCCATCTCACCCCTAGGAACATTATTTGGAAGCAAAAGTAGCATAATCACAAAATCCAGTCAGTCGGTTATTTTTTGAGAGGAGGTTAATGGATGTAAATCGACTTATTATGTGTGCTGCATCTCATTCACTCACCATTAGTATATGGTCTTTATATAATACCAGATGGTTTGTGGCAAAGAACCATCTGGAAGCAGCTCAGTGTAAAACCCTTTCTGAAAAAGGTTACTGTTCTCTAAAAAATACTTGATGAAAGAAAAAGAATAAGGCATCTGTCTAACTTAGTGAGGCTTAATCAAATCTATGAAAAAAGCAGAACAGAATAGAAATGGTGCATGCGGCGACAGAGGAGTTTATAATTTATCATCATAGCGAATTCAAGCCCAAAGCTACCAGAAAGGAAGATGTTGTTTGAATATTTTGAAGCCTGGAGGGTGACTTCTTTTCAGTCTCATAAGAGATTAGCTTCGCAAAGTAAGCTTAGCTGGCCACACAGTGAGAGCAATGCATTTAACCAAGCAAGATTCTTTAATATGAAACTACCTGAGCAAGTATTTCAGGATGTAGTACTTGTAAACACTTAACTGTGAATCAAATAGCCCCGTTTATTGGAATGCACCTTTAATGGATTCAAATGCCCTATATATGTTCAGCCTCTGGTGTTATAAGGTATACAGTCAAAAGCTTATGTATTGATCAAAGGACTCCATTAGCCTTTTGATCTGTGTTTTTATTGGAGACATGTTATGAATCTAGCTTTAAGATGTTTTGAGAAGACAAATCTTTGCACTGACAGCAGCTCAACTCATAACAATTGCACTTATAGTGGATACTCGCTTTCAACTGCCTAAACATGCTAGCGTAAACAATAATGTAAGTTTGGGGGATACAATCAAGAAACCCTGGCACAAACAGAGTAGAGCATTGTCTAATCTTTTAAAAGAATTGAGTTTGGTATCTTCTTGGAACGAGTCATTTCTTCACTCGGATGCCAAGCACAGAAGGGGGGGGCTGGAATTTTAAGGAGAGAGTAACAATTGGGCTTTTCTTTCGTCAGAACTGCATAATTATTGAGGTTAATTCAACTCGGAGCTTGTGCACTATTGTCTTTGAATATAGCTGCCACCGCTTAAATGAATAAATTAGTAACAAAACAAAGCAAACAGACAAGCTGTGCCTCAATGCACAATGTCAGAGAGACTGCCTCCATGGATAAGAAGAAGCTTTGGGGGGGGGACCCTTTAGTTTGATTTTCTGGAGACAACAGCTTTGTCATTTACAGGCATTTGGGCCTGGGTTTTTCTCACTGATGTGATTTCTTTGGTATCTGTGAAACATCCACAGGTACTTACAGCATAGAGTAGTTTCAGGCAGCCTGTCTGCTGCATATGGGATGTAATATTTTTGAAGGTAAGTGAATGAACACATTAACCCTAACCCTTTCAAATGGTGAGAGAGGGGTGTTTTGAATCTACATTGTAAACTAGAAAGCAAGAAAGAAAGACAGACAAATAAATCTTAGGTGTTGGATTTAAACTAGTCAACATTTTTCTTTTCTTTTTGTTGCCTTTTCAGTGACTAAATTCAAAGTTAAATATAAAAATTGCAGAATTTCTTTTATACAAAAGTCAACTGGTTGTCTTGGGACTGAACATGTCAAAGTCTAAACCCACACTTGAAGCTGTTTATAATAATGGTGTTTTGAACTAAAGATCAGTCACCACCTTCACTCACTGGCATGCTGGCACAGAGCCCTTGACTTTCCCCTGGCCTGTATAGATAAAATAATGCCTCATATGCTCTACTTTTGTTCCAGCCAATGCCAATAATGTGAGCAAATGACACTACAAAGCCTGTTGCTCTTTCATTAACCAATGTAGGAAAACAATTCTTCAAACCTATAGGGACAAAGAGTAGCACTGGCGGTTCATGTTTTTTGAACCAGTGTTTCACAGAAAATGTGGCAGACCCATAGTGAGGTACAGTAAATTCCTTTTGTAAAACTAAAACCTTTTCCTTTCGTCTTGTAAAACCAACTGAGCTTCTGTAAACTCACCTACAGATCATCTGCCCTAAACTGGCAATGTTAGATGAATTTGCTGTTTCACCAGAGCCGGATTCATCCACCGTTGATGTAAAGCTGTGTTAAGGCAGCATCTTCTTTATAAATTTCAAGTGAAGTCCTTTATAGCTCACATCTATTGTTTATTACAGGATTGGAGGAAGATAAAGGACTGAAATGAAGGTAGAGAAGTAAAACCATGCAAGAACTCTATCAACAGAAGAAAAGTGGACCGGGATTTTTCTTTACCCATTCCACTACCTTCATTCCACACCTTTCTTCTCTTCCATATTTCTCCATTTTCACTTTCTCTTCATCGTCATCAAAAAGTCTCTTTCTCTCTTCCCAAACGGACTCTCTCCGAGCTATATCTATAAAACCCACTGTCCATGTGAATACGAAGGTAGCACAGCTGCACAGCCAGAAAGATACAGCACTTTCTGAACCTCAAAGCTTGCTTATATATATTTGAACTCAAAACAGCAGTAATAAATAAATGAGCTCAGCTTCCTGTTCACTCAACTGTAACCACTGCTGAAATTAAATTGGTTCAGTCAACAGCGTCATATCTAAGTTTTCATCATTATTTTCTACAGTGATATTTGTCTTCTGAGGTGGGAATTGTATTTATCAAAAAATGTCCGTCTGGGCTTCTATGTGTGTGTGTTCGAGCATTGGTGTATGTTTGTCAGGCACTTGACAAGACTGATGACCGTTCGACATCCACAGAGAGCTCTTGTCAGAGAGGATTATCCCTCTGAGTGGTACTGAGGGGCCAAAGACAACTTGGGTTCAGGAGAGGGCCTGAGTGGTCTCTATCTTCAGGATCTCCTTCTCATATCTAATCTGAGAGGACAGTGAGGAGTGGCTGACCAGCACTTCTGTCTGGCTGGGTACATCTGACATTTCAAAGTCCTTCTTGAGTGTTCAGTCACAAAATAAAGAATTAAAGGGCAGACCAACAAAAACTTTAGCTGAAATATCCTAAAATATTTCAGATTGATGCTCCCAAACTGTAGTGAATGTATCATGTAAAATCAGAAAACTGTGTATATGCCAACCTTCTTAGATTTAGTTTAAATTTGGTCTCAGTTGACCAGAGCACCTTCTTCCACATGTTTGCAGTGACTCCTATGTGCCTTTCTTGTCTTTTTTTCCACAATTGCTTTTTCCTTACTGCTGTTCCATAAAAATTAGCATTATGGAGGCGCAACTTATAGATATTATTTCGTCAGATTCTCCCACCTCAGCTGGGGATCTCTGCAACTCCTCCAGAGTTGCTATAGCACTCTTGGCTATAATTACACTTATGCCATGCTGGTTAAAATTTCAGAGGACAGATTGAACAGTACTTTTCGTGCTTTTCAGAGCTTGGGATAATGTTTTATAACTTACTCCTGCTTTAAAACTGTCTACATTTTTCTCCCTGACCTGTCACGTTCTTTGGTCTTCACGATGATAATGTTCTTTGGTCTTCACGATGATATGTGTTCACTAATGTGGCAAACATCTCAGGTCTTAGCAGATGAAAAAAATTAAGACCATGTCACTTTTATTTTTCACTTCATAGCATGGTTACATGAAGTTAATGGTTGTAACAGCAAAACGAGAAAAAGTTGAAAGATTAAGAGTTTATCTTACAAGCCGATGTAAAGCAGAAATCCTACTTTTTTTTTATAAAGGTATGCAAGGAATTAAACTACAAATTTTCCCTGCTACAGGTGCAGCTGCTGACAAGCTCATCTGATGTCACAGTAATCACTGTATTCAGAAAGTATGAAAAGTCCCAGCAACAGAAGAATGGCCTAGATCAACACTTTATTCTGCATTTCCTCTCTTCATGCAGAGATCACAATGCCAGTTAAAGCTGTCTGCTTCTTTTCCTTCCACTGTGTACTCGTTATTGAGTGGCAAGTTAAATAGCCCCACAGAGTGGCAGGCATCCTGATCCCGGTGTGCCTTTCACATGGTAAACAGTTTCAAATGGGCCCGGTATTGTGCAGCTATAATACAGCATCTGCTTTATGGCATGGAAAAAATGCATTGTCACCAAGTGGCATTGAAAGAGCCATTCAGGGGCTGCCAGGGCCTCACCAAAATGCTAAGGCTTTGACAGTGACACGGGCTGGTGGGTGGTGGTCGAGCGGCCTGCATTCTGGTTGGAAGCCGCTGCTGCAGAGCAATCGGCCAGTCCAAAGAAATTAAATGTAGGTGCAGACGACTCCAGAGACAGAAGATCTTTGTAGTCTGGCCGTGTTTGAGAAGTCTGCACAGTGCAAACTAGTCAATACCCCGCATAACTTCAGTGAAGCTAAAACCCTCTCCAATGAATACATCCGTTCTCAATGCAGCAGCATAGCGGGTCAGAGTACTGCAGTGAGCACTGGACCTTGGCCAGACTGGAATGAGACACTATGCAGCCAGAGACAGAAGATGCCCCTTATCCCTTAACTTTCCATTAAACATTTAGAGCACCACTCCTGCCTTCTCCTTCACTGAAAGCTGCTGCTTCTGCTTTTGGTGAAAAAATAAAACTTATTTGGATCACAGAAATGTTAGGACAGGTCATTTCTACTAACATTATGCCAACATGAATCATACAGAATAATGCACATTTGTGTTGAGTAGTTACACACTTTTTATTTCCTTGAGAAAAATATAAGGTGACTGAAGCAGAGAATAAAGAAACAGGACAGCACCATAACTGAAGCTATTTAAATCTGACCTCAGGGAATAAGATGTTATCTTGAGTTATATTTAATCCACACTGCAAACAAATTTGAGAAGGAAGAGACAAATAATAAGCTATGATTACACTTGAGCAAATGAGTTTCCTTTTCTGAAATGACGTAAGAGTTAATATAAGTCCAGACCTAAAAATCTATTATGGTTTTTGTGACACTATTGTGACAATGATAAAATAGATACGAACAATTTTTTTTCCTCATATTTTACTGGTAACCATATGGCTGTGACTGCATAACACAGCCATCATAACCCCACAAACACAAATATTGCTCTTGAAAAACACAACCATTAGTATTATGCTTATTTAGGACACCGCACATAAAGAAGTGTGATTTGAATCACTAAACAGGACACACTAACTGCATTTAATCATCAGTTGATACTTTCATTGAACAAACAATGAGTAAATATAATAATCTCAACAATACAGACAGTTTGTGGAATTTGAAACATCATTAGCTGGAATTTATTGTGACAACGATTAATCAAAATTCTTAGAAGAGTTTAGGAATTCTACAGGACTACAGTTTAGGGTCAAAAAAGGGCAGATAATGTATTTGCAGATCCCACACATCCTGTACACAAATTGCTGGACAAAAATTGTTTACAAAAATCTGCCGCCACTGATACAGTTTCATCTACCAGGGTGTCTTTATGATAAACACTTAACAGTCAGCGTGCCCAGACAATACCATGCATATTAGCAAAAATTTTTAAAAAATAGAGTAGCATTCTTTCTTCCCCAACTGTTAAATTAGACAAAGCTTCCTGAACGTTCTTCTCTTTAACAGCTAAATAGATGAATAAAACTCAGAAGAGAAACTGATAGAAAATCTGTTGGAGGAGATAAGGTGAAGGCAAGGACGCCCTCCTACATCAAAGATTTTGAGCTCATCACAACAGATAAAAACATTAAAATACCAGTGGAAACATGAAAAATATTGCTCAATAAATATAAGAACGGCTATATTCTTTTATATTCTTTTTTATTTCTTTTCAGAAACAAATTCTTGGTTAAATGGAACTACTTTTAGATCTGAATCCGCCTGAGGTTTAAATAGCTTTGGGCTTAGTTGTAGATGAGCGTCGTGTGTCCTGTGGTCTGTTTTCCCTGCTTCTCCTGTACCTGCCACTATATCAGCAAAACCAGCGACAGCGGAGATAGATGTGTTCACTTTAAGGGCCATCAAATACAATGTAGACTTTGCTGTTTGGAATACACAAAACAAGGCTTCTCACAGCTACAGATAATAAATAACAATGCTATGACACACTTTTATGACACTATGAAGTGCAGGTGAAAGCAAATGGAAAAAAATGGAAGCAATTCTCGATAAGTGGAAGCCTAGATAAGTGTGGTGCCAGTGCTACAAAAAAGAAAGACAGCCTTACAAATTTGTTTCATTAATATTTTATAATACGAAGCTTTCAGGAATGTTGTTAGGTCAGAACGTTGCCTCTGTTGTGCTGCAACTGACTGTGACTGCGAGTATTGTAAACATCTTAAGAGGGTTGGAATAATTATTCAAATTTTCTTTATTTGTTAAATCGGTAAAGTTTGTTGTGAATGTTCTTTCAAATGTTTGAACCCACACAATGTAAATTCAGAGAGTACTTGAATTTAACTGGCAAAAACACAGTAAAGATAATAATCCTAATATCCTTGAAAAAAAGCCTGCTGGGTCCTCAGTTTTTTCTTTGAACTTAACTTTATATCTGAGAGCTTGAAGTTTAATTGGAATCTCACTCTTATATTTGCAAGATATATGTAGCTGATAATTTATAACCTAATAAACGTATTAGGCTATTAAATTTTCTTTGAATACATCTGCCAGAGTAAATTTCACACATTCTAAGCTGTCTTCCATAATTCTCCAAGTACGTAACTTGGTTATTTAAACTGTAAAATTAAAAATAAATATCAACAAAGCTCAACGTTTCACCAATATGTTGTAATTTTTCAACCCTTCTAATAGGTTTACATATTATTTTATGTCTGTTTTAACAGCACAACAATGTGAAATCATATTCAAGGCAAGGTCTTCAAGTAGTTACATAACTTTCTGCTTTTATCAATAATCACTGGCTTTGCCTTTATACTTCCCACACACTGATGTAAGATACAAATCCATAAAAATAAAATGTAATGGATTTATGAGTATGAACAGCCCCTTTTAAAGTCATGCTACAGCATCTCAATTGGATTTACGTCCAAACTTACAAAACCCTAATTTTCATTTCACCATTTATCTCTCATAACCTTGACAAGCACATGCCTCACATTCTGCTTTACCATCAGAAAACACAGACATGCTAAGGTTGTTCTAGTTCAGCAGAGGCTAAGTGGTGAATAAAAGAGGTTAACTGTGCAGTTGTCCAATGTTATGTAAAATAGCCACTTTTTTACCAGCTTACCATGTCTGATGGTGAAAAAGAGGAGGTGTGTCAGTCAGACTGAAGCTCTGTGACGAGCTGTCCTGGATAGATTTTCTATTACCACCTACTCCATTATGCTTCCATAGAGCACAATATGTGTCGCTAGAAGGCGTCATAGAAAACGATGGACCTCAGTCCCAGAGATAATTTAGTGTTTTTAAAGGTTTTATTCATAAAGCTTCTTTTCATTCTTCAAATAAGTAATTTGGGACGTACTCTTAATCCAGGACTGTCAAGGACACCATATCATGTTATGGTTCCCCTCAAAATTCACATCCAAAATCCACTTTCAGCTGAGTCACAGCTTAGATAAACAGCCCTAGTTGAACAAACTCAGCGGCTTCTGTTCTGCAGCCAAATCGTCAGCTTGTGCTTTGGCTGCATTTTCATGCTAGGCGGGGAAAAACAGCTTGCAAACAATAAAATCCCCTGAGAAAGGAAGCAGACATGGCAAACCCTTGCAACTTCTTAACTTTTGTAGTGAAACAGAAGAGAAGAAAATTGCTCGGGTATTGATAGTAGAATCCCATAAGCTTTCCCACATAGGCAGGGACACAATAGAGACAAAAGTATCGGGGGGAGAAGACTTATCCTCAGGCCCCCAACAGGTACATTGTTTAGAGGACTGAAAGGAGACATATGTATTTGGGGTATATCCGGCTGAGATGGACCAAGTCCTGGGCACTTATTCTTCCTGATCATTCACCAAATACTGACCTCTTTCTTTACAGGAGATGCAACTAACAACATTTTGTGGCAATTTTCAACCCTGACTTTGCCCTATATGACATAATGAAAATATACTAGCTCACCTTTCAAAATATATTTTTTTTAAACATTAGCCATACTGTATGTAATAAGTAGTCATCAATTATTTTATTTGGGAGAGAGGGGATATCCTGCAGTTGCTGTAAAATAGGGTTTAGTGACACTTTAAAAGAAAGATAAAATCATTAGTGACGATAACATCTTATATTAGAGGTGAGCATTTCTTCTGCAACACACAAGCTAAAAAGCTAAAAGAGCTTTTTATGGGATTACTTGGTGTGTTTCTTTTCCCAACTTTTCCACACCCAGTGCCTGCTTCCATTCAGCAAACACCCAATCAATAAGGTAATCTTGGTTTTGCTGTTTTTATGGACAACTAAGAGACAAAGACCACAGTAAATGTGCACTTTCATTCAATGGGCAAGAAAGCGAGTCAAAAGAAAACCTTGCTTGCCAGAAGAAGCTGAAAAAGAGAAGGAGGAAGGGGTTTTAAAGTGCTTTTAAGGCCTGACTTCAGTTCTCCGATCTGTCTATGTTTCAAACAGTGAGGACAGACATGAATTTATTTCAAAGCCTGAAGGTTATGATTGACTTAGATAAAACTACATAAGAATCAGTCTTTCTCTCATTATCTCTTCTCAAAAACTTTCTCCTCCTGAACTGTTTCACACACTCCAACTTTAAAACCTAAAATATTTAATTTGACCTTCACTCCAATTTAGTTTGGACTGTGTGTAGGATGGCATGACTGACATTTTAAACCTGTGGTGTGGTTTGGGTGGGTTGAGTTTGAATGGATTTCATCATCACTACCCCCTCCTTACGTCTTCCCCAGATCCAGATTATGGGAGCCTGGTTATCACGCTCTCCCAGGGTTGGATTTTAGGTGCACAACCAGCATAATCCTGAAGAGTATGACTTGTGACACCAGAGGCTTAATTAGATTTTTTTTTTTTTTTTTTTTTTTTGACAATGCACAACTAAAAAAATCAATTCAATCTTATTTCTCTGTAGCTGCTTTTCTGAATAATTAGATATTTTATCTCTGAGGAACTGAGGAAAATGACTACTATCATCACTAACCCTAATTTTGAATTAAAATGTTCACCTAAACGAGAATGATAATCAGGGGGACAATACTGGTGCTCAACAAGAGTTAGCATCTGTACTTATGAAAAATGTTAAAAGTGATGTGGAAACAAGACAGTCAGAAAGAAAATGAAACGATGTGAGGAACAGAAACAGGTTTGAGATTGGGAGCCTGATGGAAAGCGGTAGAGATCAGAATGTAATCTGTTCCCAGGGCAGAGAAGGATCCTTTTTAAGGTCCCGGAGGTTTAAATAATTCCTTAAGCTCTGAGCACTTCAGGATTTCACAGACAGATGTGGGAATGAAACTATTGTTTTAATCATCACACTTCAGCAAGGGCCAAGTCCAAATGCTCGGTACAGGTCGGGTATGAGGGTTTCACACTTGCTATGGGCTTGAATGCAATGTTACTTTGGGGGCTTTTATTATTTATTTGAGTAGTTTTTGTTGTTGTTTTCTGGCTCGAATGGCAATTCAACAAACAACTCCAATGATTTTTGCCTCTGGCATAATTCAGATTGTATATTTGACCTTACTTTGTATTAAAATGCCTTAGTTTTATTTGTTGGTTTTCTGACCTGTACATTCTATTAATTCATTCAAAATCTACTGAATATTTATTTGGTGTATAATAATTTAATTCTCCAAAAGTACCATTAAAATATCTGAATTACTATGTCTTGATAACTGTATGTAAACCTCTGAACCTCCTTAATAGTGAATACATTGGGCAGCTGATAAAATGCATAACAAATTTTTTATCCTTTAAATCAAGCCAAACACATTTCATGAAAGCAGTGGGAACATCTAAAAAATGGCCTTTGCCTCCTGCAAATCCCAAAATGTCAACTACAATGAAGGAGCTAACATCAAAACTGGGAGCTATATGAATTCCACCTCAGTGAAATATTACAAATGACCATGAGTAAATGCGTCCTATTTTTCTCTCCCAGGAACTGTGGAGGCGTGTGCCATGGCACGCAGCGAGCCCTCTGAGTAACACATCCACCATGATTCCACTCATGGAGAGATGTGGTCATTGTGCAGTGAGCCTCAGAGGCCCAAAACCAGCCAACCTTGAAGACCCAAGCTTTAGGTCTGCTCCAGACTCAAGTCTTTTCAGCTTCCAACAACACAATACTGACTAAATCCAAAAGAATGAAAGCCATTCATTTCCAACTTCCCAATATACAATGGTGCAATAGTGTGAGAATGTGGAGAAAACGTTAAACAAAGATAAGTAACTTTTTTTGTGAATCATTCCCATATGCTTTTAACACCACAGGGATTTGGCGATCACCAGAGGTACACTGAGATCGAATCATGGATATTTCCACACAGATTTAATGATATTTCCACATAAATACAGACAAACATAGTAGTGAAAACGCCCAATGTTACCACAGACAGCTTTCAGACATTTGATTGGGTTATCAGGCTGGCCAGCCTCAGGGGAAATCCTGATAGATGAAGCTGCCATTTGTCTGTTTGCCCTTCATCACAACAAACCCAGCTCACAGAGAGAAAATTATCTCCAGGACAATTACTGTGTCTTCCAGGCTCTAAAGATGCCAAGTGAGAAGCCGGTAAAAGGACTGACCACAGGGAGATTATGCTGATTTTTATTCCTTTCCTGCTTTGCTTGATTCCAAATTGCTTCAGTGCAAATCCTTAACACATACAGAGGGTATCCTGCCTACAAATCAAAATATTTTTAAAGACTATTTTAATTAAAAATAACGTTTTGATGAAGAGAGGATGAAAAGACATGATTATATATATTCACATAAATATACTATAGGATAAGAGAAGGAAATCTATGTTTGTTAGTAGCAATGCAGTTTGAAATGATTGACGATTTTAATAAAATCTTTATGCGTGTTACAGTTTTGGGTCTTTTAAATGTTTTTATTATTGGTTTGGTGTGGAAAGGTTTTGCAAACCTTTCCACACCAAAAATGGCACATTATACTGTCCTTCCCATTTTGATGAGTGGGTGAAAGAATTGGGTTTCAATGTCAAAAATTTATACCCTGGAGAAACAGTGATGGATTACTAACTAAATGCTCCCACACACACTAATCAACGTAAAAACATACATTTACATTAAATAAACTGTTTTAAATGCCACTGGTTGTGGCACTAGTGATCTGATCTAAAACACTTCTTAACATTGTATTTCTCTTCTCACTGAATAAATGCATTCAAATTAAAGGTTGGATTTTCTCTAGCATGTTCTCTTTAGTTCGTATTAAGGCATCTTTAACAAGGGTTCCCAGTAAATGTGCATGTAAGAAAATACATAGCTAGCAATATATAAAAAACTCCATTTGAAAAACACTATTTCTCAGATGTTTGTTCTGTGTAGGACAAACGTCAGTGCTGCAACATAATCCTCATAAAAAAGGAAGAATATGCAGTAGTAGCCTGGGAGGACGACTCACTCTGCTAGTAAACATGTGTGGTGATCATTGTTGTTTCACATTAACATTAACTAATGCGCCATTTGAATCTCTGTAAACACACGAGCTCAGAACGGAACCGCTGATTGGTTTAAAGAAAGGAAAAAGGGATTTGGTCTGACAGCAGCACTAAATTTTATGATTCAAATGGTTTTCTGACCTCAATCCTACCTAATCATTATGTAGCCTGGAAAAAGATTATGTGGGTATAGATTATGTTTTTTACAACATGTGACTTTAGAGATAAAAAAATACATACATATATATACTGTATATATCTTTGTTATTTATGCTTTTTATTTTTAAAGGATGTTTCTATATATCTTCTGGTGGACAGAGGTAATTCTGTCTCCTTTGGGACATGTTTTTTCTACCCTAGGAATCCCATGGATGTGTTTGGGGGGGTTTAAGGGATGAAAAAGAGGGAAAGAAAAGCTCATTGGTCTCAGCTCCACAGAAACAGTCTCCAGAGCCAAGCTGTCATCCCGCTTGGATTAAGGGCCCTTCATTGGTAGCTACTGAACTGCTAGCATGTTCTCTTTAGCCGGGGCTGGGCTGTGGGCGGGGTTACAGGACGGCTCAGGGGCCGAGGGCATTAGAAAAGCCTGGCCTAAATAAGATCTCGGGGTCAGAGAGACACGTGAACCATGGCAAATTTGTTTCCAAGTCAACTTCATTCATGACTTGACAGCTAAAAGTCTTCCTCTTTTCTGTTGATTCATGGTCATATCTTGTGTGGGCATAATCTATAGCTAGGATTTGCTTATATCTAAAATTGCCTTCTCCTATGACTTTACACGATGCAACATTCACCAACAGTTGGACAAGAACACAGATGCTTATAGTAGAAAAACTAAATATGTCATAAGCACAATTTGAGCTCTCAGTGATACATAAACCTACACAAATTTGTAGTCACCCCTGATGCAAATGCGCAAAAAGCCTGAAAATAAATGTATCTATTTACTGAAGAAGAATAAAATAACATTGAAATATTTAGAAAGAAATTGTGCATTAATCTAGTATGGAAATAGATACTAAGAGATGCTAATGCTAACAGTGCTAGTTGCTAATTATTCACTTTGTACAGTTTGTTGTACCTTAACAATTCCTTTAAAGTAAATGAATTGTACTCAGGGACGGCTGGTATAAGTGGGCTAGTAGGGCTAAGCCCTCCCTGACATTTACAATAAAGTTGTTAAAATAAACAACTTAAAATTAAATACATAAAAATAAATACATTATAGAAATAATGTATCATATTTTGTTGCATTTTCAACAAACCTGGTGTCAAATCGCCTGGGGAAAATCTTGAGGTCTTTCCGAAGGGCTAACTTCTGGCAGCCCAATTCAGCGTTACTGTGCTCAGAATGATTGACAGGCGTCCAGCCACGCCCCCTCGGTTTGTGGCTCAATGGGGCTAAATTTGGTCAGCTCAGGGTCAGCCCACTGCCACAGGATTCCTCCAATCAGGATAGACTGGCCTCGAGCTCCAGTGTGTGGGAGTGGTTTGGCGTAGACTGAGAAGGAGAGATGGCGAGCAATATTAGCATAAATAAGGTGGATTATTTAGCCTTTTTGTGTCCCAGAAAAGTCACCAAAGTGAGCTTCTCTTTAAATAAGGTAGGCCTTATTTAAAAACATATATCTTATTTCATTTTATCAGTGTGATTGTATGGAAGCTCATTGCTATCACGCAGGAAAAAATATTTCCAAGCACTATAACGTAATAACGTGATACATATCTTTTTTAAACGTGATAGTTATCTTAAAACAAGATAACTATCACGTTTAAACAAGATACGTATCACTTTATAACGTGATAGTGCTCGGAATTATATATATATATATATATATATTCTAGCCCACCCTTCAAATATCAACACCAGCCGCCACTGACTGTACTAAATGTTTTCCAGTTATTAAAAGTTTCTACAATTGTTTAATCAGTAATCAGTAACACCAAGTGAGGTAGTCACAGGTCCATAATTGACTTTTATAAGGGCAAGCTGGCTTCGGGAGTCAAAAGAATGATGAAGAGAATAATGAAGAATGATTTAAGTGATCAGTCAACCACAGGATTTAAAAGTGTAAAAAAGACCTAGAAAAAATTTTGGATGAGAAGAGAAAGAAAATGAGATATATAATTTTAATTAAAAGCCAACAATAGGATACTCTGAGTTCTCCTCACATTACAGGTTTAAAAAGACATGGCTTGGGGAAACTGAAATACAAATTGTATGCATAGTGCTGGTGTCAATGCTGCACCACATCTGCAGTGGCCCGACACCACCAACTTCATAATTGAAGTCTAAAAGCTGTGCGGGATATCACCACCTCCCCTTGAGATCTATGAATAGATAAGAGGCAGCTTGCCTTTGCAGGTTAGGGACTGAAATGTTTCAGGAAAGAGGTTAGTGTCGAGAATGGAGATTAAAAAAAGATTGCGTGTTACAAAAGGTAACAACCACTACAGTTGTTTGGGTGTGACGCCGAGAAAAAATCTTTCCTTTCCTACAATCACAAATACAAACATTTGATGCTAAACTCTAACAAAGTTGTGTTTAGTCAGATGAGTTTAAAATTCAGCAAGTTATATTCTAGGTGAATTTGGTGAGAAACAACAGAGGAACATGTGTGTTGGAGGATGTGTGAAACTGTGACTGAGGTTCTGATTCAAAAGCATTAGGCACCTTTTTAATCCTATGAAATACCAGGAGATTTCAAACATAAATCTATCTACTGTATCTCTGCAAGAAAATCCCAACGGCTCTATTAACAGGATAAAGATTAAAATATTGTACAAGCATGTATACAAATGAATCAACACAGAAATGTTTACCCAGACACAAAATCTACCTTGTTCCCTGGTCATCCTTTTCCCCACACCAAAAACTTATGGGGTCAGCTGACAGGAAGAGAGCATAAAAACGAAACCAGGAGTCTGGACAATCTTGAGATTGTCCAAAGATGAATAGTCAAAGATTGCTCCATCTGAATAGTGTAACCTTCTAAAATGTTGTCAAAGAGTCAGTCTTGTCCTTTTGTTAAAAATATATTGTAGTATTAACAGTAAGGATGACAAAAATTGTGCCACCAGTTATTTTGCAAAAGGCAATAATTTCCTAATATAGATATCTTTCCTCTCAAATAAAGGTGTTTAAATTAATGCTAGATTTTTTTCTGCATTTTTCAAAGTGAGACTGCGTAACTACAATACAAGGCTGCCAACAAATTAAGCTTCTTTGAGCTACTCACAATGCAAATGATATCAATGCCTGTGCCAACTTGGAGTGAGATATGTGGTGCAGTTTTTTGTAATCTCCGTTCAGATTAAAGGAAGGATGGAGACTTGAGAGCGGACCATTCCAGAACACACTCGTCTTTAATGCCCCTGAATTTTGGAGAGCCCATGACCCTGCCAGTGAAGTAATGCCCACCTCCTGTTGCTGTAAGGGCAGGAAAGGGAAGCACAGAGCGTTGTTATGTCCTGCTGCTGGCTCTCCAACAACCTCTCTAAACATCTGCTGCCCTTCCAAAGCTGGCAGGAGATTTAGTAGACCCAATGCTTCTGTGATGAAATCTGCCTTTCTGTCCCCTCTTCTACAGCAATAACAATGTGTTCAAAGAGAGGCACAGCACCCAACTTTTTATTGTGTATCTTCTCCAATGTAACCCCTACATCACCCTTCTACCCACACACACACACACTCTCATATATGCGCACACACAGCAAGGAAAAGGCGAGAAAAGCCGCTCCACCAGTACAGACAGAGAAAACAGGCCCCTTTTGTTCCCCTTGCCCCTTCTCAACATCGCTGGTGGTACATGATCCGCCCCTCCTCCCTGGAACACCCCGAAAGCATCAAAACACCCCCCTCATCCCCCCCTCGCTTCACTGTTTCTCAAGGAATACACCCTGGATGCACATTTTTGTCTCATGTCCAGTTCCTCATACTCTATTTTGTAAATCTAAATGAGACTACATTAGATTGAGACATGAATAAAAGCAAGATGAAATGACCTGCAGGGGCCAGAGAACATAAGCATAAAACCAAAACCATCCATTATCCTCGTGACCCAGTTCAAAAGATGGCTCGATTGATGTCGCTCCCCAGCTGGTCACAACAAAGAAAAAGACCATGTCTACATGTTATTACACCCCTTTACTCTGTAACAGGGTGAAATAACTTGACACATCTGATAACAGTGTTCCCTTGGAAACCCTGAGTCATTAGGCTTGATGACTGTCATGCTGTAAAGCTCTGGTCCAATAATGTGGTCACAGTGGGGCGTCACAGGACGTCTACACTGACCTTTACTCATCCACCATCTGTCAAGGCCCCTATTGGCCAAAAATAACACGCTAATTTTAGAGGGAGAGGCCTTATTGAACAGGAGCTTGATAACTCATTTAGGACATAAAAAGTCCAGTTACTATTTTTAATGAATGACCTAAAGCTAGAAGATTTTAAACAAGTTAGCATATACCTGTTGAGCAGTGTTTGTCCTGCCTTTGCTAATACTGGATCTAAAACTTGGTGGCTTTTTATTAACATTTAGCTTCCTGCACTCACAACAGCTTCACACGTTGGAGTTTTTTTTTTACTTTTTTAGGTCAAGTTTAAAAATTTTCAAAAACTGCTAAAATTGTTCATCATCAATTCCCTACAGCTCAAAGTTCTTTAATATATTGTATCTGGAGCGACACAAAGGAAAGCTATGCAGTGATTGTCATTTTCTACAGCTTTATGGTAAAGCCACAGTGTCCCAACTCCACCTGTTGCTGCACACTGCTGGAGAGTTGGTTGAAAATAGGCTAGTTGAAGAAAAAAAAGCTGCTTGCAAATATCCCTAATACAAAAAACAGACATTAATGCTGAGCAAAGGACTCCCACCAATCATTCTTACTAAAACAACATTGGCAAGCTATCAGCTTGTTGGCAAGCTGTTCAGATAAAAGCAATCAGAAAATGTTATTCAATTTGTTTTAGAATCATTTTATTAATAATACAGTACCAAAAAAATTTAATAGCTTTTACTCATATCCATCCATGCCAATTCCTGACTCAGTTTCCATTAAACTTTAAATGTTAGCTCAGAAACTCGTATGACTGACAGGAAAAGGTAAACAGCTGCAAGATCTCAAATTCTTTGGATCCAATCTCACAAAACTTTAACCTACCACTTCCATAGCCATGTTCAAGATGTTCAACTTTCTTTCAGAAGTTTCTAGTACCTAAAATCGATAAATTAAAATGTCTATATCTCTGCAAAAGTAATATAATACTAGCAATAATAAAAATTATTTAATGTTCTAAGATTCAAGGTCGGATTTTTGAGAATGTCTGCAAGTAAAAACATCAGAAATTAAAATAACTTGAGCAAAGAGTTACTTTTATTATATAATATTTTATGAGCATCATAGAAAAGCTCTGCAAAAGATTAAAAAGTGGAATAAACCAACAAGACTTCACATCTTTTCAGCTAATTAGTCAGGAGGGGTGCTGTGAGCAACACATAAATCACCTCATTCATCAGTTTTTCAAGCTATACGTCACAATTCCTTTTGAGCAGAATAATAAAAGTCTAAGCTGTAAACATCAGCAGTTGCAGCTGCATTAAGTGGATTCACAGGGAAGTGTCAGTCCTTATTAGAGCTGCTGCCTAACTGCCTGTGAAACTGTAATTGCATCCACCACCTTGCCTACACGTAGCATATACAGAGACAGACGGAAAGAGAGATGCGTTTTCATCTTTACATAATGAACATGTCTGTAAAACACTATTTTGTGATGCATTCCTCTGACTCTGCATACATATATCTGAATTACAACTAAGTATTCAAGCATCCGTAAAGAAGGTGAGCGTGTCGCTTCCCCTAATGAGGCGCACATCAATCCCAAAGAGAGCCAAAAATGTTTGCGACAAGGGGTCCAGGCAATGTCAGTGTGCTGTGCTGACGTGTGTGACTGCTCTGCTGGGAAGAAACACCCAGACCGAAGTGACACTAATGGATAGGCACGGGCTTCCATCAGTCCCTGGAGATTTGGCCTCATCTCAGCTGAGCAGAACACTTGCGGTTCTCACAGCGACGACTGGATCATATAGGGGTCCCCAGAGCACACTCAATCATCCGGTCAATCAGCAGGGCTGACACATGATGGTGAATTATTGAATTTTGCCTGTGCAATTTTTTCTGACAAGTAAAACAGCATGGCTCATTGATGAGTGTTGAATGTGGTTTTCCTTCAGAGGCATTAAGGAAAATAAGGACTCTGTCTGATTTTTTTTTTTTCTTCCTCTTAGTCATTCGGCCATTGTCATCTTAGTTTTATTTCAGGGTAGAAGGTCTGAAAAGGTATCCAGAGCATGCATACCATAAATTCATATCTTTGTAAAAGATAGGTTAAATTTATAAAGTGTGAATTTGTGGAGCAGTCAGTATCTATTTTGCAGTAGACAGAAGTCACATTAATCTCAGTTTGGGGAATCGGAGCACCTTTCATGGGTGAGTCAAGCCAACAACGTATTAGAGCAGGGCTCATCTAATAGCTAATTTCTACCATTTAAAAAACAAAACCTTAAACATTTTGGAGTTATTTAATGAAAATCTGTGTTGTTTCAAGTATAAAAGTTACTGAAACGTGTTTGGCTAACAGATAATTTTGCAAACACAAAGATGTTGGCATGTACCATGGACTGTGTTGCAACAAGGTCTGACAGCTAATGACAAAGTGACAGTGTAACACTTTATAAAAAACTACTTCTTAAACTGCTTGTGAAATTTTGCAATGCAAAAGATAGGTTATTTGTGAGATATGAGCCAATCAGTTTTATAGTTGAATTTTGATATTTTGATTTCCAGTTTTTGTAAAGGTTTGACCTGTTCATACATTTTAACTGAGTCAGATATTTTTAAAGCACTTTAATTAATAAACATTAAGTTTTAATATTAATAAAGAATTATGTTTCGGAGTAGTCCAGTCACAGTCCAGACCTAAGTCCAAATGGGAATCCGTGGCAAAACCTGAAACTTTCTGCTAACAGACACTTTCCATCTAATATGACTGAGCTTGAGCTGTTTTGGAAAGAAGACAAGGCAGGAAATTTCACTCTCTAGGTGTTCAAACACTAAAATATTTGCAGCTTGAAGAAATTAAACTCAGTTCTAGACCGTATTTACTCTGCAGAACTAAATACAAATGCACACTCTTCAGGTTTTTAATTAAAAAGGGAAAATTGTTTGCCTTCTACTTCATAATTACGCTCCATGTTTTGTTGGGCTATTGCATGAAGAACCAGTGAAATATATTGATGTTTGTAGTTGCAAAGTGAGGAAATGTGAGAAAGAGTTTAAGAGGTGTCAGTACTTTAGCAAGGCACTGTAAATGCCATCAATAATGAACGTTTTTCTCACTGACTGCAGCATCAGTCAGCTGGCTTGTTTAATCAGTTCCATCTGAGAATGACTGACATGAATCTGTCTGCTACATAAATGAGTGTCCTTGTTGAGATAATCGCCAACTGAAAGGCTCCCAGGTTTAGTCCAGTTCCTCACAGCAATGATGTAATCATCAGCACAAAGTGACACAGAAGAACGCTCTCTGTCAGTGGGGTACTTTGTTCCGTCCTGCAGCATTCACCATGCCACAGACAGCTGGTCACAGAAAGAGCCTCAATCGTTTCTCAGAGCATAGTCTGCGTGCTTCTTCAGCCCACAGGGTGGAATTGGTGGCATTTTCCCTCCAAACACCCAAGCTTTTCCCACAGCCCCCAGAGCGGAGAACTAGCGCCATTGCTGGTTTTAGGTCAGGAGTGTGACTTAGACTGGCGCTCTCTCAATAACTCCGGCCAACGTGTGTCATCGTAATCCCTTAGTTATGCAAATCTCCTCCCGCCTTGGTGCTGTTTGCGCCGATGCTGAGAGTAAAAGATGGCAGCACAATGTAGGTCACTATCTTGTCCCGATTTCTCCTTATTTGTCAAGTGGGCCTGAAATGTTCCCTGTTAGTAGATCTCCAGGCAGCTGCAGAGCAATGCCTGCTCAAGAGACCACCAAAAAATCCAGCAACGCAAAGATATCTCCAGTTTTAACCTCCTGTTTCTGCATTAATGCTAACAAGCCATAAGGCAGGGATAGAGGGATATTGTTATCTTCTTAAACAGATTAACTGTAGTCTATGTGGAGTGAATAAACATCATTGGAAAGTGTGTCAGCCTTTTCAGAGAGCACTGAGGCTTCAGACAATAAAGCAGAGGTCATTAGCATTGTATTAATTTGGCCAACAGAGCAGAGAGTGAAAGTGTGCAGTCGAGGCATGTGTGTTTGGGTGTGTGTATGAGTGAGAGCGTCTGGGAGGATGACGAGGAGAAGGGGAAAAAGGGGTGTTGTTGAGATGTTGGATGATGGCGTGCTCCCCCCTGGCCAAAGCTTTGATTGGGGGCGAAGGGTGGGGGAGGCTAAACAGAAGGAAGAGGAGGGGGTAGAAAGCAAAGGATTGGGTGAGAATTGGATTTATCTCAGTGCAACAATTGTTTGACTTGTGAAATGATGGCTGAGAGATGCAACTGGTGAAGTCTCGATGGGAGGCGGATGGTGTGGGGAAAATTAGACCAAACAGGCTGGTCAGTGAAAGCCAAGACAGAGTTGTGATATGAGCATGACAGGAATTAAACATGTGGGCAGCAAATCAGCTTAGGATATGAGGGATTTTCTGTATTAAGGCAGCAATTTCATCCACACAGGTCAAAACAGGAACTCAGCTACAGTACAATTAAAAAAATAATAATTCTGGACATGAAAAAGTATTAGTCACCAAAACTATCTACATTTTTATCAGACATAGTGAAATGTATCATATTGCTCAGTAAATGTTTACTTTATCATTAGGTACTTTATTTTTATTCTTTAAAAATCACACATCTTGATGAGGTGTGGACTGATTAAGACTTCCACATCATCACAGATGTGACCAAACATTTCACAGTTTCTTTGTGTTTGTTTTACGCCAAAATAAAAAAATTTTTTAAAAAAACAGCCAGAAACCCTATAGGTATCATAATGTTATCTTCAAAATATATCATTATTTATTATGTATTTTTTAAAGAAATATATAGACTAAACTTTACCAATCAATTCATAAAAATGCAATACAATTCTGTAGGAAAATAAGATTCAATGTAAACTTTCTGATCTGATTTGTAAATGTAATGCAAAAGCCTAATTAGGTAGAATTTCAAATGATCTGGAAGTCAAGCCGACTTTCCAGCAGTACTGCACACTACATGTGGTGACAATAGAAAGTATCAACTCTCTTTCAACAGGAAGAAACCTTTGCTAGAATCCAGTGATTCTGTTTTGATGCAACAATTTAGGTTTGTGCTCCGCTTTAACAAGTTCAGCAACACTAGTCCAAAAGTCAAACTAACTGCTAGCAAGCAAAGTTTCTTAACCTTGAGGCAGTGATTGCCACTAACTCCTCTTTTTAGAGAAAGATCTGGTCCAGAAGGCACACCAGCACAAGTTAACTTTGAAAAATCGACATTAACTCAAGAAAAATAAAACTAATCCGACTCAACATAATACAGGTACAAATCTAGTCTAGGAATAACTGCAGTATCCTTCTGTTACAAAAAGCTTAAAGGAGCTTTAAACTCCACAAAGACACAAAAAAGATCCGACATTAGGATACTCTAAAAATGTAAAGCAAAAGGAAGCACCTCTACCAAATCCCAAAAAATAGCATGCAAAGAATTATATTATCATTTTAAGTTATGTTTAACCTAAATTCTCAATATGCATTCTAAAATAATGGTTACCATCCAAACAAATATTTAAATATATCTATGATGATACTCTCTCAATAAGGTCTCAGCCTAGTGCAGAAGTAATATGACTTGAAATATGGGAAAGATTTCTGGATAACAACCCTAATTTAGTTTTCTTTATACTAAGAACCAACAAATGCTTAAAAAAAGACATTAGAAGCTTGTCAACAGTCTGCTTGAAAGAACAGAAATCTATGTAAAGTATTGTCTAATCTCTGTCAGGTACACTTTAGCTACAGGCATATTGTTTTCCATTTTAGAGATAAAGACAGAAAATAAACCTTGGAGGATTCCTATTATAATGTTCAGAAACAGGCTTAAATGTTTTAAACTGGCTTAAATTCCCTAAAGTCCAAAAATATCACCAAGTCTGCCACACATATGCTTATGGTCAACAGAACCAAATACTTTAATCGAATATATTTAAAATGTGCTTTACAATTCCAGTAACATTTGGGACTTAATCACTTTTTTCTTTTTTTCATTTTGACATGATTGGAAAAAATGGATAGGAAAAATGAATCAAATATTTAGTTGGAATTTGGCTGAGTAAGTACAATCAGTGGGAATAATTTAACATAATATCTACTCAGATATATTGATTAAAATCTATTCATAGGAAATGATCATTTTTACTATTTTTTTTTTTTTTATCGTACGTGAGGGTAGGACTAAATAAGTGGCAATCAGTCTTCTGGGCATCTTTAGAGCAACCTACAACTACAACAACACCTCGCTTTTGCAGTTGAGATGACTCCAAGTAATTTTCTCCAGCAGAACATAAAATGTGAAAACCAGAAAAGTACATTCGGCTTTCAAATGGCCCCTGAAACCCAGCGAGGGAGCTGTCAAGAGGTTTGTGTTTGCAGAAACCCAGTATCCAGCTCAAAGTGCTGGGGCGGCTTCTTCATCCACTAACTCGGGACAGTGAACTGTAAACTGCACCACAAGCGCGAGCGCGCGTGTGCGTGCTACAAATTGTGTAATTTAGCGTTGCTTACCTGACTATTCCTCTTCGATGCGACACGCGAAGCCCGGGGTGCTCCGTCTCTTCAGCTCCCCCTCCACGGAGCGCTTTGCTGCTGTGCTGTTTATTTACGCGGAGTCCCGTTCGGTGCCGAGCCTCCTGCACTTGCCTCCTCCTCCTCCTCTGCCTCACTGGTCCTCTCCTCCTCCTCCTCCTCCTCCTCTCCCACCAGTTCACACGCGCGCCGTCACACACGCGGGCGGGGGCGCGCGGCAGCTATATCCTCCAGGGTGTGCGCATGCACTGCAGCGCCGCTGCTGACGCGCGGTGGCCTCGAGGCAGTGAGCCGCTCCAGCAAATTGTTACAGAAATATACAAGCTATTAGTGCTTCAGCTTCCCTCGGGTTCCGAACATAACAGCTGGAGAACAGCTGGGCCGGTTTTTAGCATGAAACGGGCCAAAAGTTCGCCTTTCAAAGCTGAGCAATGTCAGCTGTCTGTTATGTAGCAGCAGGGAGCTCCTTTTTAAGTACACAGGAGCAGCCGCCACTATGTCGGCTGAAGATGTGTATAAAACATAAGAAATTAACCTATGACATTGGTTATAGGTTAATAAAAATGTAAGGAAAATCCTACCACATTTATTCAGGAGGCTAAGAACCCGAGATTTAAAAAAAGAAATGCTTGATGCACACATCAAATCATGCAAAATGCTTACTGGCCTGTCTGGACCCTTTTGTTAAAGAGGAAAAATTATATAAAATCATTGTTTTGTTTTTTTCTTTACATCATTTTATAATGTTACTCCTTCATCAAAAACATACCCGGAGTGTTGCTTTGAGAAACCCTTCGATCTCTTGTGGCAGCAATTCGGGGGCGCCTAAACGCTTGCTCTCCCAAAGCTCCACCTATTTCCACAAAGCTCCTCCTCAGAGCTGCAGCCCCCAGCCGAGTTATGGCATCGCAGAGGCGCCATTAGCAGTCTCAATGTTTAACAGCGTTGGGTTGGAGCATGTTAACAAGAGTGATAGATTCTCACTCCACTTTGTGTAGTCTCTCTAGATCATCCAGATCAAATTCTGCATGTTGCTGCTGTTTTCCTTCGCTTTATCCAACAGTGGTCATGAGATACTCGTCCATATATTCAACCTTTGTTTTACTTTTGTCTAATCTTAGTCTAATCTGACCAGAGTTTACTGCTGTCATTGTTAAAAGGACAGTAGTATTTAGCAAAGGAAAAAATATCTTTAAAAATTCATGTATCTTTAGTCATGTGGTTTCATCTCTCTAAAAGTAATTTTCTCAGAGATTATTATTATATAATGTCTTACTGATAGCATCAATTATCACATATCAGCCTCTGGGATCAGTCAGGTTCTGGTAGACAGGGTCACGCGACCTTAAAGGCACATTTCCTCCTATAGTTAAATCATCTTCCAGCGAGCCATACCCTGTTCTTTTACAGCATGTACCTCACGCTCCTCCAATATCCTAGGCACAGCACTGGCAACCATTAGCAGCCACAGCTTCAAACAAAGAGAGCAAGTGACTCAGTTATTACTGTAAGGATAAGCCTGGTTTGGCATGGAAACACGGTTCGTGGTTGGAGATGCCTTGCAGAAGCTGGTTCACTGAGATAAACAAATTAGGCCGAGATATGAAGCAAGAAGAGAAAGGGCTTACGTTCTGGATGAGGATTCATCTGGGAGCAGAGCAAAGGGGCAGATAAGACATTTTAAGGACAATAAAATAGAAGGTTCAAACCACTCCTTCCCATTCTCTGACCTAGAGTACATGGTATTAATCCACATCTGGGTGCTTAGCCTATTTTTATTGAAACTGTCAAACAGTAACAGTAAACAGAGGGAAAGAATGATTAGACTAAATTCATCAACCAAACCTTGCTTCTTTTGCCTTCTCGCCACCAGATTGAGAAATGTTGTAAAATGTCCTCTCCTCTGCTTTCAGATTGCCCTCCAGATATATCCGGATGTGTCTTGAATACCATTAAAAGAGCCTCGTAATGTTTCCTTTGCAATTTATTTGCAAAAATACTCTGAAGGATTTTGTTAGCTTAAAGGACAACAGAAAGGGGATTAAGTAGAGCAGTTTCTAAATTGCATACCGAAAATCATCAGGGCATTATAGCATAAAAAACAACAACAAAAAAAAAAAAACATTTAAAGAGGTTGGTGTCTCTACCTTGGTGCACTGTCAATTACGGAGCCCATTATCACACTGAGAGCTAGAAGTCATCAGCTCAGCAAGATGCAGTGCATCATATCTGACATAATGAAGACATAGAATCATCTTTTGGCGTGATTTCTTCTTCTGTTACCCATTTTTGTGCTGTTACTTTGGTGACAACTTGCTGAAAATACTAAGCAGTGAAATTAATTAACTCTCATTAGGGGTGATGATTAAACCCAAGGGACTTGTGGCAGACTGAGAAACAAATCACAATCAGATGCTCGCGTTTCAGATTTGTTTTGGATGGTTTGCAGACATTATTAAATTGGAGTTTTTGATTTAGAAAGAAAAATAGCAATTCAGTCTAAAAGGTTGCAAAAGTTTTCAAGCCCGAAGTGGAATGAATTTTCTTTGATTCAGTTGTGATTCTAGTTGTTTGTTGTGCTGTTGTTATGCTCCATATCAAGTTCGCTGCATCCAACACACCGGTGTCAAACTCAAGGCCCGGGGGCCAAATCTGGCACTCTGCAACTTTTTATGTAGCCCTCTAAACTCCAAATTACATCAATAAGTTGCTCCAGTTTTTCACAAATCTGCAAAAAGCACACAAAATCAACAAATCTTCACTTTTTTTTTCAGATTTTACTGCAAATTTTCTCAAAATTTTGATGTGGACAATTTACCAAAATAAAGTAATTGATTGATTGATTGATTGATTGATTGATTGATTGATTGATTGATTGATTGATTGATTGATTGATTGATTGATTGAAAATCGGTCAAAAACTTTGTGTTTAAGTAATATCGTAAAAATTCTTTACAAACATTTCTAGATTGGCACCACAAAATCTATCATTTTGATTGCAAAAAATACAGTAAAACAATTAAAAAATCCTAGAGGAAAAGGTATTTATTGATATTGTAACAGTTGAATTGGTTTTATCTGTATATTCTGGCACAACCGGCCCTTTAAGAACATTCAGATTTTTGATATGGCCCAAAATGAAAATGAGTTTGACTCTCCTGATCTAACAGGTTTGCTTCTGAAGCTTCTATATAGCTTCATGCTTGTTTTATTTGAGGATATAAAAGTAAGAGGAAGCTAAAATCAATGGCACATTTTTTCTTTTTCTGAAAAGAAAAAAATGAATATAGCCTATATACTGTATATTATCAATATATTTTTTTATATCCATCCACTTCACAGCTATGTGATATATATATATAAAAAAGCTGTTAAAGTTTGTGGTTGTAGCAAAACAAAACGATAAAAAGTTCACACAGTATGAACAGGTTTCAAAGGAACTGTAAATTATTTTGCAATAGTACTTTGGGAATGAAATCTTTTATATATGATCCTATTATCAGTCCTGGGCTCTCCAAAACCAATTAGGTGGTAATGAGTTGGGTTTCTTTGCTGCAGTTAAACCTCCGCTGTGATCGGGGCGCATCCACCCTGAGGACAAGCAGTTGCTACACGAAAACAAAGGCGAGAGAACGACTCCTTGACACGCACAGTCCTGGGCTTAAATGAAGCCGACACGTTGAGATTCGCAGAGGGGATGTTTTGCCGAAGGTGCAAAAGAAATGAAATTAGTGATGTGATTACTGCTGCAGGACAGGTTCATGAGTCAAACCTGTTTACGTCAGAGAAGAGATGCATTTCCTCTCACAGGGTGGGGTCTGTAATTACATTATGAGTTCTTTGTATTGAGTGGGGGCAGCGTTTAGCGCCTCGATAATAATGTTAGCTACAGGGGCCACTAACTCAACCAGGATTTATTTTATACAATTGGTGGATCAGCTGTATCAATGTCATGGGTGGAGGATGCATCTATTAATATCAGTGAGAGGAGTCGGGCCAGATTTCTATAAGAGTTCGGAATTTGTTTCTTTTAGAGGGTCTTTGAAAGCAGGAAAATGTAAAAGTAAATGTAAAATTCCTTTAAAGCTGCAGGGGAGACAATCTGTCACTGTCTAAGTGCAGAGGGGTACTTTCTACAGAAAATGGTCTAAGTGGATGGAATATAACATACTCCTGCTAGCTCTGATTTTTCTGGATACCGTGTTGCTTTATATTATGCTGCAGTGATTTTGAACGCTCATTTCAATAATGTGAGATTGTAACTTGGCTACTCCGCCACCTCCACCCAAGTTCCAATGTTTTTGAAATTAAAAGTTAAAACGTGCGTAAGCAAGAGCAACATACTGTAAATAGTCAAACTAGTGCAATGTTCAACATGCTTTCTCAATTAAAGCATTAATTTAGAACAACTACTGGTAAAGGTCCTTCTCATCATTAAAACCTCAATTGAATACATGTAGTAGTTTTTCTTATTAAATGTAAGTAATCTTTGTTTTTCAAGCTTACAAAACACAGATCTCAACATTTTCCATAAACATATTTAGTTACGACAGAAACTAAATTCCCCTTAACTTCTGAACATCTGACTGCTTCTTGCATTTACATACAGTAAGATGGTTGAATATCTATTTTATTAGGGTTTCTGCACAGTCTTGGACATAAAGATGTTTGCATTCCCAAATTAAATTTCTTATTCTGAAGGCACAAAATTAAATCCCTGATTTCTAAACAATATGGCCCTATTTAATTTAAATCCTTCATCCTCTGTGTAAATTTGGGGAATTTACACTTTCCAAAATGAATGCTTATCTAGTTATTAGTTATTTTTTGACATCTAGACTTCCTTGGGTGAAAGAGTGGAGCTCTGTGTGGTTTTTAAAACTGGGTCTGGTTTAGAGGTTAAACAAAGCACTTCAACTCCTAACGTTCGAACATTTCCAAACAGAATAAATGTCCTAAATATTTAATTCTGTCCAGATTTGACATCTTTTGCATCAGAGTTGATTGAACTTGCAAATAAATAAACTGCCCATGATCAAAATGCTCAACTATAAGCTAAGCTCTGCATTGTGATGTTTCTTGATTGTTGGAACATGCAGAAACCAAATCCTAACAGTTTTTTTTTTTTTTTGTATTTCTGGAAGCCAGGAAAGTAAAAAACGTGTAGGAATCCTGAAGGCTGAATTTGAATTTGTGTTTGTGGATACAGGTATTTACTTATTGCACGGCAGGGCAGTTGGCTGCAGTGTTGCCTTGCAGCGAGTGGGCTCTCTCTTAGTACTACACCTTCTTCCCACAGCTCAAAGACATGACTGTCGGTGAACTGGCATCTCTAAATTGTCCTTAGGTATGAGTTTGTGTATGGTAGTCGTCGGTCTGAGTGGACCCCACCTCTCGCCCAAGGAATTTGTATCGGGAAGGGCATCCGACGTAGAGCTTGAGCCAAAACAAATTTCTGGATCGCCAAAATAACTTCCTCGGTCGAGGCCTGGTTGAACAATGACCGCCTCCAGTGCTGTTGGCCAAGAATGAAAGGAAGGATATTGGATTACTGTTGGTGGACTAGCGAGAAAGCATGTTAGGAAGTAGAAAGAGGAGTGGAGCAGTTAAGAGTAGAGACTGAATAAAGGGACAAAGGTGAATGCTAATGTAAATGTCAATATTATTTCTAAAGCACTTTAAAAACAGCTATTAACTGTGCAGGATTCACAAAACCACCCATAAAAACACATAATAAATTAAACAGACAGGACAGGTTGGTCCTGTCGGGAGCTGGCAGAAGTTATGGGGAGAAGAAAGATAGATACTCTATGTGTAGAGAGCAGATGGAAAGAGAGCTTCAGAGTTAGTGTCCTCCTGCAGCACAAACAGAAAGAGATTGTATTAAAAGTTTCCTTATTTGTACGTTTATCAACATATTTAGCAACAATTCAATGGGATAGTGGTGGTAGAAAAATAACTTAGTTTATCCGTCGTCATTGGTGGCATTGCTATTGGTAGCTTCTGTTGTGGTGAACCATCTGTCGCCTAGCAGAGAGCAAAGGGGGAGGATGTGAGAAGTGTACACGAGGATGATTGACAGCGCTAAGATCCTCACCTCGCTCTGATTGGTTGTTTCTGATGGAGCAGCATATTTTTTTTCAGATTACAGCAGGTCCACAGGGAAAAAACAGAAGATTATATGATTATATGTCTCAGACTGTCATTACATAGCAAAATAGTATTAAAAAAATATGTAAAAAAATATATATTTTAAATAAAAGTTACATATTGCTTCTTTAAAGTGCCTCTCATTTGGGAATCCTATAGCCGTAATAGGCCTTTAAAGTCAGTTAAAACAAAAATGAAACACTATTTTCTCCTCTGTTTGCGGACGTTCCCTCCTGTGAGCTTTTTGAAGCAGTTTCTTGCGTCCACTTCTTTCTGAGGCCATCCTTGAGTTTCCACGCGTATAAGCAGTTGGTGGAGAGCAGAGTTTATGCTGGGGGGGACGCGATCCATCACTGGGTCGAGCTGTTATCCAGTTGCCTGAGCAAAGCCTTGCAGACAACGCGCCTCACCTTTCTCCATTTTATGACAGGTAGCTCAGGGATGAGCAGTGAAATTACATTCCCCTGACAAACACACCCGTGCCTCTACAACACACATTTGAGTTAAGGCAGGAAAAAACAACAACTATTTGGACCAGGATGCAACTGGTGTGTTGTTTGGACAAATCAGAATCAGAAGTTCATTGAATCTTGAGTCAAAAGGGCGATGGTGTAACACTCCAACCATCAGGCAGTAATGAACCTGCATTACGGTCTTAATACGTAAATTTCTCCTGAGATGATCCACGAGCTGAGGGTGAAACTGCAGATCATAATCGGCTTATCTTCAAATAATTAGAGGAGGCGGGATGTATTATGGTTCAGCGATGTGTTTTAATTATATTCTCAAACAGTATTTACACTGGACCAACAGAAGATGGACGGTAAAATTAAAGCAATTAGGACGGTATCAGTAGCAGTCTTACTTCAGGGTCCCTCAGCGAGTGACTCCGTCGGTTACACAGTGCTTGACCTGGTTGGGTTTGGAAATGGACGACTGCTGTTTATACAGCGGCAAACAGAAGAGACCCATTTTTCCACTGTGGCAAATCAATAACAGCAGAGCAAAAAAAAAAACAAACAAAAAAAACCCCATCTGTTTTAATACAATCCTTCAGATACAAGCTGCATCATTTCAGAAAACATTACAGTACGGGAGAGAAGAAACTGCGACAAAGCTAGATGAGACGCGAGAGCGGCATCAAAGAAAAAAGGGCAAGCTGAAGACAGAACATGTAAGCAGAACCAAACACACAGTCAATTGAAAGTGTATGAAACTACTTTAAATACTCTAAAGTTAAAACAACACGACACAATATGACAGTTAGATTTGCTTTGGATCTCTGTTAAATAACATATCTGTGATTTATATTCTCTATACAGCATCTTATTTATATTAGAAACACATTTGTAATGCCTGAGGTTGACCCTCATCTACTACTTGTGTTACACACACGATTTACCCATAGCTGCATTGTGCAAATTTTAGTCATTTCAACTGGGAAATGTCACCTGCAGCATAGGACCTCAGCTTGACCCTGACTAACTATCTTTCACAAAAAGGAAAGACAGTTACAGTTAAAACGAAACGAGCCGTTTCTTGACACATAAAACATTACACGAAACATTCTGAGTGATGACCAACACAGGTTTGTGTATTTACCGTCATACAGGATTATCTGAAATACAGCTGCACCAGGAAATTGGCTAGTTACCAGAAATGGCCCATTTTAATCAAGAAAATCAAAATTCCAATGTTTTTCTGAGCGGTGAATGGCACCACATGCTGCTAGTTTGCGCCAGAGGCAACACTCTTCAGTGTTGAAGTTGTTCCAGAGGGGAGAATCAAGTCAGATGAAGTACAAAAGGTGTTCAGAAAGAAAGGAAGGTTTCTGGGGAGGCTGCTACGACGGTTGATGTTGGTTAGTTGTGCTCAACCAACGGAGGTGCTCGGTTTTATCCCTTTGAATTCTCGGCCTCTGTCATGGAACATGGTGCGTTTGGAAATGTTGGTAGCCTTTTGGAAACTTTAAAGTAACCATATATATATGTTTTTAGGAAGTAGACACAGAAAGTGCTGGTTTACTAATGGTTACCACGGTAGTCGCTAATAAAAGATGCTAACCAATGTTTGACAACCTAAAACAATGTTGTCTTTGTTTTAAACTACTTAAAGTAGCTACTTTATAGCCACTGCTCTCCAGCTTGTATGCTTTAAAGAAACCTCTGCTACTTAAATATCAATATTTAATAACTACTCATTGCTGGAAGCCGGTGGTAATTAAGCTATTGGAAGAGAAATTGGAGTGAACTAAAAATCAGTATTGGCAGGTTTCTTTTAAAAAACGGGACATTTTAAAAGAAAGCTAATAATTAAAAAGTGCTCACGTGAAACATTATGACTGGTAAAATTATATGACACTGCAAATAATTTTTAAACATTTGCTTTAGCTGCTTTATTCAACTGTAAGATGAAACGGTGCAGAAGTAGATTATTCTTTTGCAAATTTGCAACAAGGGATATTAGTGTAATTTAGCAATAACACCCAACAGGCATAAAACTATCAAGCTTTGTAATTTCTATGCTTTAAACGTAATCAAGTTTTTATTTTAATTGAAGCCAATTCTCTAGTGGCCCTGGCTTCGTATCACTTACACTAATTTAAGGAGGGAAGTCAACAGGCACAGCACCTCTAAATCTTATTGACGGTGTTGCTCTGATTTATATTTGAGGATTTCCTCAAACTTCAAATTTTTAATTTAAAAATCACGCTTAATCAGTGATACACACGTAGTAACCAGATAAATGCTCCCTGCCAAAGTTGTTGGCAGTAAAAATTGCTTATATGGGACGTGC
This sequence comes from Alfaro cultratus, assembly GCA_903066825.1. Taxonomy (NCBI): domain Eukaryota; kingdom Metazoa; phylum Chordata; class Actinopteri; order Cyprinodontiformes; family Poeciliidae; genus Alfaro; species Alfaro cultratus. The sequence continues at coordinate 59,179 of CAEFZX010004720.1, read as the reverse complement.
TAGAGCTGTTGGCACATCAACAGTAAAAATATCTGTCAAAGTATTGGTGAGTAGAGAAGGCGTTTGGCATTTTATATGCATCTCATACTGTTTTTCTTTTCTTTTTTCTTTTTTTACAGCTACAGGTCAAAGAAAAGACTAACTACGCTACAGTAACCACGGTAACATGACGTAATGTTAAATGTAGATTGTGTGGAGGATTTGGGCTGGGAAAAGTCACTTCCCTTTGTTTCTACAGCTTTGAGGACAGGCCGTTGTACATGTCAGCCCTGAGCCTGGCCCACTCGGTCGCCCTCTGGAGGGAGCTTTTCTCTCGGGTGAGGATGCGAGCGACCTTCCTCAGCTTTTCCTCATTCCTCTCCAGGTAACGGAGGCCCTCAGCCTGCAGCAGGTTGAGCTTCTCAAGCCGGCTTTCGTCCATGGGAACTTCTTCGTTCACAAAGGGGTTGAAGCGGAAGTAGGTGTCAGGAGGGAGGAAGGCGTCCAGCATGGCGTGAACCTCTGGGGGATGGAAGCACACAGAGTGAGGCCTCGCAAGTTAACAGGCTAGTAAGCACACACTAATTAACCTGGTAATAGCTTCAGTATGTACAAACATTCAACAGCTGTGTTTGGTGCGAAAAGTGCAAGCGAAGCCAAATTCTGCCTGTCAGGACTGTGACTGAATTAGATGTGTCACTGAGTGAGCACTTGGAGCTGAAAGCTTGATGTAGGTCCAAGAGAAAATGCTCGACTTATCTGCCATAGCTGTCTCCATCTGCACTGCATGACTGGTTTTAAAATCAACAGCTTTTCAGTACAAGTGAACAACCAGTGGGGGGAGGGGACTGTGTAAACACACCTAATGGATCCAGAAAGACTTGTGTTCGTATTTCTGTACATGTTCCCCCCAAATGTCAGGAAACCATTATCGAAACCGCTCTCCTCCGAGGCTTTGCAAAAGTCTAGCATTTTATTGGGAGAACATGCGGAAAGTTCTCTTGACTTTATTTTAGTTGTCAAACTAATATACTTTGCTAGGTTAAAGTTATTAGTTTGAACTGATTAGTACCTTACACTGACAGCTTGGAACATGCCAACAAGAACAATCACTAAAAAGTTCAAATGGATACCGTTATATTATAAGGATTAGCGCCGCTTAAGTTGGGTTCACACTGTGTGATTATCGACGCCCTTAAACAGAATCTTTAATCATGAATGGATCTGCGATTGTGAGGTTGAGTTGGTGGTCTGTAGATCCTAAGCATCAACAGACTCTCCAAAAGATCTAGCAAAATTAAAGGTGACCAAATACAAATCATTTCAGGAAGGCAGGAAGGAAAGAATGGACAAAGGAAGGATACAAGGAAGAACATAAGGACAAAGAGAATGAAAAGGGAAGGACAAGAAAGGACAGGGGACAATGGAAAGTAAAGATAGGAAAGGCACAAGGAAGGGAGAAACTGACACAAGCAAGATAGAGTGACACAAGAGAGGAATGGCGATAGCATACAAAGATGGGAAGAAAACAAAGACAAATGGGGAAAGAAATAAGGGCACAAGGAAAGGCATTGGTAACAGACAGGTTTGGGGCTGTGCAGTCCACAAAGCTGGTCTTTATGGGAAGTGTCTAGGAGTGGTACTGTGTCACTTCCCAGTACCACAACAAAGAATTTGCAAAGGGTTAAGAGTGGCCAGTGGTCTCAGGAGAAATCTGACCCAATGTCAGCTTTCCAAGACATGCTTAACATTCAGAGCGATGCCACACTGTGCTCAGAACTGCGCTGTCCATTAAGTTAAAGTCTGCTCCATAAAAGGCTGTAATCACGCCATGTTTAGTTTTACCTGACCTGAACTAAGCAGGGGCCTTGAAGACAAACCTTAAAAAAGAGAGAAATAAATAAAAATCTGTGACAGATAATATATTTTATAATTTATTAGCTGGTTTCAGGGCAAAAAAAAAAGAGTCAGCTGACAAGATGAGGTTGTAATTTCTTATAGAGGAAAATAAAAAGTGCAATGAAGTAACTGGGTCACACACTGCACCACAGCATCAACAGGGATGGGGTGAGCCAAATTTAGGCACGGCAGAAGTGCCCATGTCGAGAGGTGATAAGGACATTAAGAGGCTGCAGCCTCACCAGGCCACAGTGGGATCCATCTTGGACAAAGATAAACTGCAGCCCTTTCTCAGCACTAAACTCAGAGAAACTAAAATTTGTAGGGGAAAACGAGTTTTGTGCATATGTCCAAATGGTTTTCTATCTTTAACTTTAGACATTGCACACAAAACATAGTGTGCTACAAAAGGATTCAGGTCCCTTGAATGTTTTCACTTTTTGTCCCGATACAACCTCAAACTTCAATGTATTTTTTTGAGGTTTTATGGGCTATATAGAAAAAAATAAAAAAATAAAAAATCTGTTAAAGGGGCAAAGAAAACATTTAATGGGCTATGTCCTGGTCAAACAGGATTAACATTCACTCAAAAATGTAAAATAAATTTGCTTAATAAAAAGAATAATAAATCTGAGCAGATAGATGAAATGTCACACACATAAATCGATTTAAGCAAGTGCCATATATATATTTAATCTATGAAAAATCTGGGGAAAACCTGACAAAAAACACGACAATGCCAGCAATGTCTCAACATAGAGATGTTTTGCTTCCTCCAAGAAGCATGCTTAGCATCATTTATTGATTTTTTTATTTTTTTATGTCGAGGTGTGGAATCGTTTAGACAACATTGGAAGTGCACATCTGCTTCGCCTTCCTTACAGAGAACAGTTGCTCTCAGAGGCATATCATGCTGCCAAACATGTCAAGTTTTTGAGCAGGTTGATTGTGGAGATGAGGTATCGTCTCAGGCATAAAGGGTTAAAGCTACGTGGAACGCTCAGAGTCTCACTTTACCGTGTTGCACTGCGGTTCTCTAAAACCCACTGCACAACAGTTTCAGATTGTGTGTTAAAGTCAGCGGTGCTGTGCAAACTCAGTAAACTCCTCATCAGCAAAATGTGCCTTGTGGGAACCTCGCAAGGCTGACTTGGTTTGTCACTATTTGGCAACGCGGGAAAGTGCCATCTGACACGTCAGGTGCAGCTAGAGCTGTGAGCAACTGTTGCGGTGAATAATGGGATATGTAGTGTGATTGGTGTAAACGCTACAAAGCTTCTAGTGAGCCATTAATAATCTATTTATGAAATTGTATTGTGGGCCAGATGCTTCTTAGGACCCTTTAGCTTGACATGTCTGCAACAGGACAGAGCAAAGAAGTGTGTAATTGGAAAGTGGAAGGGAAAATATACAGTGTTCAAAATTCATTTTCAACTCACCTCCCCCAAGTCAATACATAAATATACTGTAAAACAGTAATGTCCCAATAGGTTCCCTTTAAAGCTTGCTTTAAAATGTTAATCTAAAGAACTTTTATAATCTTTAATATTTTGGTTTTGTTGTATTTTTTTGGAAATAGAAAAAATTGAAGATGTCTCATTGTAATATTCATTTGTCTTTGAATTATGCAATACAAAAAAAATAAAAAAATAAATAATTTGTCTTATTCTAGAGCATGTAATGTGTGGACAATAAAGCTACGGTACATTTGAATTTTTGTCCGACTTAAGATTTGTTTATCTGACATTTTGTGTCACCTACCCTCGGTATCTGTGGCACTGCTGATGACGTTGGCAAGCTTGGTTTTGAGGCTCGTATAAGTGACGCTGGTCTTGCCGGCGGTTTCGATGCGTCCTGTGCCGAGCGAAACGACACACTCCAGCGGCGTGTCGGGCCACAAACACTTAGACTCGTGGATTGCAAGCGCTGTTGGGTTGTTCATCAGCAGACCTCCATCCTAAGCAAAAACACAAGAAGTTCTGTGTTTGAGACCGGATATCACAAGACGATCAGAAGCAAAACCCAATTAATCAGTGGTAAAAATCCAAAAGCCTGAACAGATTCCTGAAGTCAAGAGACTTGTTTTTTATTTAACCACTCAAAAAAAAAAAAGAAAAGCACCAATGTACAGCTGAGGAGCTGCTTGCAAATCTACAAAAAACAGAGCTAAACTGTTGAGTTCTTTTTTTTCTTTTCAACCCTTCTCCACATTTTCATCTCAGCTAGCTTTGATATCAAGCAGGCGCCCGGGAGAGCTTTTGATTTGGATCCATACTGTACCCAAGGCAGTGGGGGAGTCACTGTAGAGGCTGTGGGGATTGTTGAATAGGCATGAGGCTGATGGGGCCACAGGGCTGCGAGCTGGCAGCGGGATCAAACACACCGGGGCCAGTCCTCATTAAAGAGGCCCGGCGGGGGGCAGAGGGGAGCCGCAGGGGCCCCCTAGTGTCTTGGGACACAGCAAAGGGAAGAGTGCTTGCTCATGTGACTGGGTATACGTTGATGTTTGATCGAAAGAGCATTCTTGCTTTGAGTCGATGTGTATAATTATGTGGGTGTGTCAACATAGGTCGTTTAAAGGTCTAACAAAAACACACTTACACATCTGCAGAAAATTTGAGAGAGTATAGAAAGTAGAAAAGAATATTTGAACTGCCTGAAAAGACACTTGTATTTGTACAAATATCAGGAAAACAGCACAGACGGCACAGATAACATTAAGATTGGACACAGTATCAAATACAAACGCAACAGCATAGCAGATGGGGGATGGTCAACATGTCCCACACACAAGGGTCTTGGATTATTTGCTACTGTTTGCATGTTAACATTTTCATAATGGTTACAGATAATGCATCATAATGATGTCTGCTTTAATTTACCATGGACTTATAGAGTACATTCAATACCCTGCATTAAGCCAATCAATATAAAAAATGAAAATACTTTTAGAGTTCACTCTGCCGTTATTGCCACTCCTTGTAAAGATTTATTTAAATACAATATATTAGTAGCATCACTTATAAATGTTGCAGAGATTTGGCCTTTAAGTTTGTAATGATGGAGCATCTTTTCTATATTACTGCATTGTAATATTACATTGAGCCAACATTAAAAAAATCTAAACTTGTAATAGGAAATGATACGCAAAACTTCCTGTTTCCCTTGGTCTAAACATGTGCCACAGGGGCCAATTTTTACACCTTAAGATGAGAAAGACAAAAGAGAATGCTAATAAAGCAAAGTAGATGCTGATCTTCAGAAGTTGGGAAGTGACTAGGGTCAAGTAAATCTTGCCGCCATGCACAATGAGGAGGAAAATTGTGCCTGCAGTAAATGTGCTACGTAGTGTGAGATTATGCTGATTATGCCATAAAAATTCATTTATTTTTAAGGACCTAACATATTTACCAGGGATGCAAATAAATACAGAGGACAATGGAATCTGTATTTATTTCAGTCCCTATGCGAGTCAAAATGTGCTTCTTTTTCTTCAAATGTAACCTATGAATTGTATTTTGCTTAGTTTCATGATATTCTGGTTTTTGTACAAAAAGACTTTCAAAAATAGACTAAGGATGAGTACGTTTCTTTTTCTGAATTTAAATTGCATCATCTAACATCTTAGAAGTTGATGGAAATCATTCCTTTACTGCATGAGTCACTTCTGAATAAACCTATATATTAGTTAATACTTCTAAAGCAAACCAGTGTGACAGAGAATTGGTCTAACAGGCTGATATAGAAAAGTCCCACAAAGAGGGCTTAACTCTGTCACAAAGCACAGCAGAACTGCTGAGGTGGACATTTGTCCAAAGCACATCATTATGCAGCAGCGGCAGCTCGCCTGGCAAAGAAAGACAGAAAGAAATTGGAGAAAAATGCTTGGATTGGAAATGCTCCTGATGGAGACTAAAGCGTGACTTACTGCAGCGGGCACCAGGCAAACCCAGCTGGAAACAAAACAACTAAGCAGTTTTCTTATCACTAACTCGCGCTGTGTGAGGCTCCATTTTCTGAACTCTGCGTCAATTAAGGCAGCAGCCCGGGTCCAGTTATGGCCTCTCCGTGCTGATGGCCAGAGGGCAGTTTCAGAGGAACAGTGGCTCGTTTCACACCGTGCGCCAAGGCAAGCAACATTACAGCATTCATGGTCGAATGTTGCCTCCATTGCAAAGCACCTGCTTGAACAATTCAGAGCATACTTTTTTTCCCCGACTTATCGATTACACATAGATTCAAGTCTTGCATTTTTTCAAAAACTGCAGCATGAAGTAACAAGTCAGCTTTAAGGATACCAAACCACCATGGAAGGTGCAGAAAAATCTGTTTGCTGGATTTGCTGCTTGAATTTAGAAACAATGCATTTTATCACGGCGATCTGCAGATGAGCCATGCATGCAAAATTCTCAAACTCCAGCTGCCTGTCACAGCAGCACCGTGACGCGAGGCAGAGGCTGCTTCCATCTATAAGGATTTGCGGGACTAAAGCTGCTCAAACTGCAATTTGCCATGTGTCACAAGATAGAAGTCCCTCAGAGGGTTCATTCCTTTCAGACGTTGCTCTCTGATGGATGTGTTGCCCCTTTGAGGTTCAATTTCTATCAAATCGAGAGAAATTCCAACTTTGAAATGCAACTTCTGAAAACACCCAGTGCTTTGTTTTGATTGCATATCTTGCTTTTTGTAGGAAGTTGGCAGTTATTGCTCAAGAGGATCAAAGCAAGCCTGGGATTATCCTGTGGCCTTCTAAAGAGCATTTATCATATAATGCATCATTTATCATTTTAAATGTCTAATCACGATAAAAACTTTGATTCATCGTTGTCACAATAATTAATGATGTTTTAAACCCCCAAAACTGTCTGTATAGTCGGGAATGTTAGTTTTACTATTTTCTCCACTGCTTGTTTAATGGACGCATCAACAAATATCAAAACTAAAAGTGCACATAATTTAATTTTTTTTTTATCTTACGTGAGAGGAGACAATGTTTCATTTATCAACAATTACAGCAGATATAAGATTTCAAAATGGACACTACTGCTATGGCATTTAGACAAAGGCAATATTTATAGAGTCTTCAGTATAACTATGCTCCAACAAGCTGTTCACAAACAAAAAGTTTGGTTCATCTTCGGCATGTCAATGTGAACTCTACCAAGTCGTCTTCTAAAGCGCCTTCGGGTTTCTGATCTGTAAAGAGTGTTATATAAATAAAGTTTACTAACTTACTAAAATCTCATTTGCCAGTATGATTTTTTCTAGTATTATTATTTCTTTTTAGAGAAGCTAATGGCTGTTGAATGTTGAAATAAGGTTTTAAGATAATTCATAAAACGTAGAAATTTGCATTTTATGAGCTTTTCTTGCTGTGACTGTGTGAAAGCTGTAGTTCTTACAATCTAATAAAGAGACAAAGTGTCTGTGGGAACACAAACATCAGCAAGGCTAGTTAAATAATTCACAGATAGTCCGTTTGTGAAAATAATGTTTCATTTTGAGCTTTATGCCTTTTGGAGATCAGTTAAATCTGTAGCCCTGCCCTGCTAAGACGTCCATGAGCAACGCCTGAACATTTGCATAATGTCGCATGCACTCCTGTTAAAAATCTATCAGTTCTCATTAATTTTGGGCAGCTTATCTTCATTGTGCCTGTTTAAGCTGCCTCAGAGTTGAAGGCCTGAGCTGAATGGGAAAGAGGTGCTATCTTCAGGATCAGAAAAAGTAATTTCATGCCCCAGAGTATGTCAACTCACATTAACTGGGACAGAAAACTTTATTCTCTCCACTCAGCTTCTATTTCTCAATATCTTGCTCACTCTAAAGTGTGGGTAAACTCATGTCTTAGAAGCAAAAAGAGAAAGATGAAGACACCTTTTGTTTAAGCCTTAATGAAGTGAAACTACATTGTGCGTCTGGCGTGGCATTCCTGTCACAGCTCCACTAAAGTGACTGTGGTCATTATACTTCCTCCTCTGGGTTTCTTTGACAGGGACAGGACAGGGCACTTGAGCTCTGCCATGATTTACAATGAAGCTCCACAAATGAGAGTCCTTTTTCATAGTTAATTAGGGGATTATTAGAGAAGCGTTACATAAGCCTTGGACATCCACTGATAACTTTCACAACCTGACTGTTGTACACAAAAGGTTTTTTTTCATTTCATAGTAGATAATTAAGTGTTCAAAATAGTCTCTATTGCACTTTCTTGTGCAAGAAATTGTCAATGTCATTGCATGTGGCTTAGTAATAAAATAGTTGTTTAATGTGAACTGACCTTTTACCTTTGACTGTTTATTTCCAATGACACTCTGCTTATCCTCAGACTTCAGGAGCCCTGCTAAAATTTAGCAAGATGACAAAATGACCACCACAGTCCGGTCTGTAACTGACCTCTGTAGCCTGACTAAAGCAGTGCTGTCCAGATACGTTTCTGAGCCAAAGACACAGTTGAGCTGAAGAAGCAACCACAAATCAGAACCAGAGGGCACTTTCCCTTTATGTCCTGAGTGGGTTCTCTGGCACGCTGGTGGAGGTCTCTAGTGTTTTATAAACTTCTCCTGTCTCTCAAAATCTGTTATTAAAATTACTGTTGGGTCATAAAACTAATAAGCAACAACACCCATGGCTCAAGTCATGGCTGGGGGTCTTTTTAGATGGAGTTTACATGTTTTCCCTTGTGGGTTTTCTCCGGGTACTCACAGCCCCGAAATATGCATGTTGGGTGATTGGTTACTTAAAATTGACCGTAGAGCGTGTGCGTTCATGGCTGTCTATGTTGCCCTGTCATAGATGAACAACCTATCAAGGAAGTACTCCACCTCTAACCCAATGCCCACTGAAGAGGAAAATATGTCTTGAGCCAAATTCAAGCTTTGTAAAGCAAATAGCAAATATTCAGAATTACAACATACATCAGGAACTATTTTTCACCGTTTGTCCCACAGGTGGAAATAAAACAGCTAACAGTAGCCTGCTACCTTTTGCCAAAGGACAATTGAGCAAATGATCTCAAGGCTTCACCACAACCTAGAAGAGGTTTAAAACAGTGACCCTCTAGGACTGTTCAGAACTATGGAGGGCGCGCTTTGGAGACTCAGAGTGCTAACGGCCCTTCGCACTTAAAGATGAAAACAAAGTCATGACAATCACTATGAACAAAATGTTGCATGCTCCAATAGAGAAAAGTGATTCCTCTGTTAACTACAAGTAACAGAGGAATGTCAGATAAGGTAAGGGAAGTAGGCGTCGCTCTTTACCTGTGAATAAGGTCAGCCGTCGATGTTAGTTCGAAATGTGCTGAGGTCCATAAGCATTTCTGTCAGAGCTGCTGGTACAAACGTTTTGTGGATTTTATTGTTTAAATTTTATTGTCTGAAGTATTTATTCTTATTTTTTGCTTAACTAAAGTGTGTTTGGCTCTACATTATTAGAGATAAACAGAATGTGATTGTTGGCTGTTGTGTTATTTCGGGGCAAGGAGGGGAAGGATTACTGTTACGTTAAAAATCCATTTATAATCGCATCATAGCCCTCTGAGTAACTGAATCATATGGTTTCTTAAGATTCCCAATCCTGGTGTATTTGTATGTAATAAACTGAGACTTTAGAAAATTCCCCTCGTCAAGTGGAATCCAAACCACAATGAAAGACTCCATTGTGAAAACCAAAAATGAGAGCAGAATCTATGAGAGTATCATTCCAATGTGGTGGACAGGTCAAGTGAGAGGTCTTCATGCCATATTATATAATTACGCCGACCAGTTCTCCATTTGGCCTTTAGCTTCACAGATACCAAAGGTCATGGTAAGGTTCAAAGCATTCTCTCAAGCTCTAGACAGAGGAGGAATCCATTTGTAGATGTTTCAACTTTGCCTCAGGGAGACACAATAAGTGAGACAGGCTCTTTCCTAGACATACTCTGAATTCACAAACACCTTCTGATTAAACAATTAATCAGATTTGCTGGCTGTGCTCGTTCAGCTTGAACTGAAAATCTGTGGAGTGATTCAGATTGATTTGGCTCAGTTACTCCTTTATGTCCTCACTGCATAACAGCATGGAGGCGCATGTAATGATTGCCTACTTTACAATATGAATTTAATTCCATGCTCTTCTCATATTGAGCACAGACTTGGATCTCAATAAACTTCAAATTGAAGATTTAAAGCTGTGGACTATCCTGGAGAATTACATCTGGAGGAGCAGCTGTAAAAAAGAAGAAAAAAAAAAAAAAGAAAAAAAAGTCTCTCCTCATTGCTTGATGTACTGTCAGAGTAGAAGATTTGGGAAGATTTGCGAGAGCTATTAAACAGCAGTGTGTCTGCATAATCAGCCGACCAGTCTAATCCACAAACGTGTCTGAACACGAGCAAAAACATCTGCATGCATTTCTATCCACTCTTCCATTGTAGCCAGATTTGTAGAGTACAGCTAACAGTTACATATATAATTGACCTGAGGTGTAGATATCTCCTTGTCCAGCCTGTCAGTTTATGTGGACAATCGTCTTGGTAGATTTCAGTTTACGTCACACTATGAAGGATTAAACCGCACTCCAAGAGACATTAAAAGTTTGCATTATTGTTTCATAACCAAACCAATTCCCCACCAATTTACCCAGGACCTCTCTGTTTGATCTTCACGATGCTGTTTGATCACTGATGTTCTCCAGAAAAACTCAGAGATCATTAGAAAACAGGTGGATTTATACTGAGATCTAATTACACACCGGTGAGCACTATTTACCAATAGTGCTTTCTGAAGGCAATTGTTTGCACTGAATTTTAACTGAAGGTATCTGAATACATACATATGTATGTATGTATTCAGATACCTGAATATCTGAATACAGGTATTCAGATATTACCTGTATATCTGGTAATACCTAGATATACAGGTATATCTATACACTGGCACACCTATACACTTTTAGGTGTGCCATGCACACCTAAAAGTGTGCATGGCACACTTTTAGATTATTAGTTGAAATTATTAAAGCCCATGTTTCCATCTTTATATTTTCTTTTATATATTCTTGTTTAGCTTCTCTGTGCTGTATGTATTGTAGTCTTATTAAGCGCGGCACAGAAGCCCGACCCGACCATCAAACAAATAATGTTGGTCCGCCCCAGCCCAAATTTTGGTTCAGATTTAGGCCATAAATCTATCTAACTCTATATTGATCTAAGAGTTAGATAAAAATCCTAATAAAACACAATGAAGCTTGTAGTTGAAATGCCACAGGATTTAAGGGCTGGAAATATTTTTGCAATTCACTGTACATTCACTCCACATATCCCAAAGGTTCATTTGTAATTAACAACATAATCCAAAAGCACTCTGTGTGAAATTTAATCAGATAAAGGTCTGCTTGATAGAGTTAAAACCTCCTATAGCTTTTTCTGTAAGTCCGTGTTTTCCTTCGGGTACAAACATAAAGAGAAAGTTCTCTGCAGCAGGACTAAAATGTTTAAGCTCTATCCTCAAAGCCAAGCTTTTAAAGATTATTACAGAAGGGCAGCTAAGACATAACAGCTTCCAGAAGGAGCCTGTCTTACTGTTCCTGAATTTTACATCCCTGCCCTCTTCACTGTGGGACTGAATGTGCAATTTATTAACAAAAGATTCACACTGAAAGTCCTTAGAGAGAGAGAGACAGAGAGAGAGAGAGAGAGAGAGAGAGAGAGAGAGAGAGAGAGAGAGAGAGAGAGAGAGAGAGAGAGAGAGAGAGAGAAAAGATTTAAAACCGAGCTCCAAAAAGGTTGAGATTTCTTCAGCTGGCCTTTTAGAAAAGTTGATTATGTAACACTCTCTTCTTTCTGCTCCTTGCAGCCAGATTTAATGTCTTCTTGAGCTAATGTTTAAAATTTGCTCTTCATTAGTGGAAAAAAAATGAGAGCGGCGATCTGACCTAGTGCATTTACAGCTGTGTAAAGTCTTTCTGCTGAGGATGGCCTGCTGGGGCTCTCATCAGGTCGCAGTGGGGGGTGTCAGTGGTCACTTGTTTAATGCCTTTTTTGCCAAATGCTGGCAAAGATGGGCACAAAACAATCTTCCCCCATTCCTTTCCATCGCCTCAACAGATACCATGGTAACTAGGCGGAACGACTGGGTCCTTCTCACCATTCCACGCATGCCGTAGCATCCTTTGTGAAGCGCCTGAGGTCTTGTACTTCTGTGTTATTTAGGGCTGCGATAACTGAAAGACTTGATGTGGAACATAGTCCTCCTCCTTCCTTTCATCACCTCGTTTTCATCACTCTTTTTCATCCTTATCCCTACGGAAAGCATCCCTCCTAAAAAAACGGCATCTGAGGGTGAGGCTTTGATAAAGCCACAGCTGCTCTACTTCAAAAGTCTTACCCCAAGTTACAATTTCTCCGACGTCACTGATCGGAAACTACAGCTGAGGCTCTGTCAGATTTACATATGAGCCTGCAGGCTCACAGAAACGCCAACAGACCGTCGACTCACTTCAGACGCAGGGCGAGATTTCCAATGGTTGGTCGTCTGCACACGGCATACCGACTCCAGCGCTCGCCCGCACAACGGGGTGATTGTTTGGGGCTTGAATTAGAAGAAAAAGTCTGTGGGTGGTAATGGGAAAGACTGAGATGACTGTCTCTCTAGGGAATCCTGACATCATACTGAAAGCATGTTGTGTTCGTCAATGGCTTCAAGTAGCCAGTAAATAAAGTCATCCGACTGGATGGTATTTAAAGCTGGACGGACATGAATATGGATACTAAACCGTGAAAACCATTGATATTATATATATATTCTCTGACTAGTATTAAATCTAAAATTTAAAGAGGTGGTTTATAGTTTCAAGGCTGTGTGCTGTTAAAAGAAAATGACATTTTACTTTACCTGCAGTAAAACCCTCTCTTAGCTTTTTTTGCTTTAATGAACAAAATTTGTTTTCAGATGGGGGGCCAAGATAAATCCCTATTTACTCATCAAAAACAAACACAGCATTAATAAGAAAGCTATTTTACAAATCTCTAAGCCTCTGTAGCTTTTGCATTAGATTAGCACTCATGTCAAGTGTCTTACAAAAGTGTCCATGCCTCTTTATGGTTTTCTTTCAATCAATGAATCAAGCTTATTTGCATTGCATATGTAAGCAATAAGACAGTTCAAAGTGCTTTACATTAAAAAAAAAACAACAATACAAAAATACAAAGTCAGAAGAGCATTTTGAGGTCAAATGTCTGATATGGACTACAACACCTGAACACTTCTATGTGTAAATTATCTTTTAATTATAAATTTGATTGTACAAACATTAACCAACAAATAACAAAATGACAGATGAACTGGTTTTGAATCCATCCCTATTTATTCATCAAAGCATACGTCCCAAACCTGGAGGCTTATCAACCGGACGTTTCCTTGCCAATACCGATTTACAACCATCTTATTGGTCTAACCATTAAAATCCAATTTAAAAATTGTTGTTTGATAGAGACAGTCGTTCTGAGACCACCAGAAAATTTACCTGCCATAATATGTTAGGAACTGACTCTAATTTTCTAATTTTCTCTCACTTTTGGGGGGATTTTATTCAACCCCCCCAAAAAAGAGCAGTAGTGTATATGTAGTTGATTGATGTGTTTATAGGCTGAAAATGGAGGGAGCTCTTCATGTTGCTGCATTGATTGAACAGAAAAAGAATTTGCTTTTCATCCTTGCCCATCAAGTCAGCAAATCACTCACAGCTGTTGCTTGGTGTATCTCTACCTTAATCTTGATATTTTAAAAAAAACTCATAACAAAACGCTCAATGGACAGGCATTTGCAAATTGCAAAGGTTTACATTTTGAAAAAGTTGGCCAATTTTGATGACTCAATAGTGCGTCACTGAAAAAGCATTAAAATAAAACAAGGACAAAGCCGAAATAAAATAGCACATGCTTCACTTACAAACTTACACACAGAGAACGTAAATTGGAACTTTAAAATATTTTCTCATGATTTATTGGATTAAAGTCTGAGTGACAACCAATGAACTAATTTTACATGTCAGATTTGTTGCCCATCTGCCGACGCCGCCTCAACCTCACTCAGTGTGAGGTTTCTTGGGATCTGTAGATGAACAGAGTTTGTAAAAGCAATTCCATAATTAGACAGTCTGTCTCTTCGTTCCAACAAAGCAAATGCAGCAAGCAAATTGCTGGTGTGTGAGCAGGGGGACGCAGCGGTCGGGATAAATTATGCAGCTCAAGGTAGAGGAAAACCTGGAAGATGGCGTGCTGGGGAAATCTCCCGCTATAGGTGGGTTTTCATCAACAAGTCTCTTTCATTCTCTCACCTTCCACTTGCTAATTCACATATACGGTGAACCCAGCTTCCAATTAGAAGTGTCGAAGCTTGATGAAGCTTGTGATGGCCTTTGATGCAACGATTACATCTATACGGTCATTCTATATTGTGAATGACAGTAGGATGAGATACCAAAAGAGGAGCTGAAAACAGTGATTTTGCCTCTGTGTGCTTTTTATCTCTAATTGCAACAACTTATGAGTACAAATTTGAACACATTAAAGCACTGGCTTTACTAGTCCTTTCTGGTGTTTTTTGGGTTTTTTTTGTTTTAACAAACATTATTCCTGTTTCTGCCTGAGCTCAGAGTGAAAGAGGAGCACATATTGATCAGTAAAATTCTAAAGTAGAAAGGTGGTTCGTTAGGTTTCTGTTGGCTAATGCATCCCACTTTACTGCAGATGATGGATTTAAGTGTTCCTCACAACGACTCTGCTGCCTCACTCTCCAGTAAAAATGTAGCTGACTGGAAATAAACACTGTTGGAAAAATAAAGAGTTCCTGTTTCCCTCTTACTGTGCAGAGGATTTTTCTCATTAGGCTGCTTGAAATCCTTCCATTTCTTCATCCTCAGCCGTGAATGCTCAAAGCATTTTAATTCGGCAGCCCAACATAAATTCTGTAGTGTATAGCAGAGGACTGCTGCTGCGTTGTCGCACAGATGAAAAATACTGTATACAGGATGAATTTGAAATGAAGGATTGCTAAAATTGAACCTTCATAGGAACAAGAAGTGGAAGAAACCAAGAAAAGGTCAGCCGGCAGAGGATGTGGTGCACAGTGGGGAAAGAGACGTCTCTGCCTTAATGCATGCACATTTTTAACAGCTTCTGTAATTATTTGCTTTGCATAAAAAGCAGCAGAAGTGTTTTTTCAGAATGAAATATGTTGTTTCTAATTACGAGCAGCTAAAACTGTCTGGGACCACTAAATGTATGCACGTCGAGTGAATGTAGAGCCAATTAAATCTGGAATCATCTCAAATGTGCAGGTAATAAAGAACCAAATGTCTATAATCGTAGATTTCTTGTAAGGAACATGACAGATAAATGCCCAGTATTTGCTCTGCTAGCTAATGTGTCTGACCTGGTGGAGATCATTTCCCAGTTTGAACTCCTGGAAGTATCCAGGGGCTGCTGACGTGGCACGAATGGCCTGCCACAGCTGGTACTGGCAGCTCCCCAGGTAGTGGGAGCGGACCCCGGGCAGCAGGTTGTAGTTCCTGAAGACGTGCGCCTTCAGAGGAAGCCCCTGGTTCACAATGGTACTCACAGCTGCCACCTGTAGGTTTAGAAAACATCAACAGATGTGGCTCTTTGAGTGTGAAGCTAATAAAAAGAAGGCAGGACTAACAGGAGAGAAGAATAAAAAGACCTAAAGCTCACCTTGGGGCAATCAGGATTTCTTGACGTCTCCACTAAGATGTGGGAGCCCACTTTCTCCCTACAGAGGGATAACAGCATGCCAATTTTCTTCAGATTCAGCTTGTTACATACAAAACTATTGTATTATAGATTTTGTCTGTTTTTTGCTTTTTTTACCCACTCTGAAATGTAAATAGGAAATGTAGTTTTCAAAGGATTGTTTCATATATGACTTTATATATTAAAGGAAAATTGGTGTTCAAACCAAACCATGTGGAAAAGTAATTGCCTCCCTTGTTAAATCTAAAAACTATAGAATTTAGAAATCCCTCATGTTGTGCGACAACATAAAGAAGGCTAAAACAAATTTCAAAAAGCAACACATCATACTCTGATCTACAAATTCTTAATTTTGTAACTGTTAGCCAGTTACAGCTAACAGTTGTTTGTGTAAAGTGTGACATAACCAGATACAGGGTTAGGGGAAAAATAATTTTCTACATAGGGTCAGCTCACGTTGGATACCCCACCGATCAAACGTTACATTATAGAAGAGTTTGAATAGTCTTAGTACGCAGTCTGAAAATGCTTCACAAAGTTGCAGGTGTCAAAAAAAAACTTTAAAAGAACTTCAGAAAGTCGGGGGAACTTTTGATCAATTTTGACTTCTTGAGTTCAAAAAATACAAGGTTATTGGTGCCTCTAGCCTTTTGTACAGCACAAAGAATTATAAGAATTATAAATAAAAGAATTATATATTTTTTACTGGCTTATAGACCTAATTTTACGGTGACTCATTCAGGAATCATCTCACCATTTTTTTTAATTTTTTTATGGCCAATCAATAATAACACAGCTCTTCAGTGTCAATCAATAAGACTTGCGAAGATTTAAAAGAAAAAAAAAAGTTTGCCGTGCCATTTTAACTTTAAATAACTCTAACAATATTTATTCAATGACGAACGACAGAAGTGAAACTGACTTGAGGATGTTCTCCCACGCTTCGCTGTCATAGAAAGCGTGGCTCCAGCCCATCTTCACGGTGCCTAAAATCACGTTCTGCTTGAAAACGTCTGAACCCAGCCTCCGGTACAGATCATCGCACTCTTTCACAGGGATTTGGATCACGCCCAGCATGAACCCTATGACAGCTCCTGAGGTAAAAACACATAAAACCATAAAAAAAAAAAAAAGAAGACTAGACTGAAATATGATGCTGGGTCGGTATATAATAAAAAAAAGCTTCTGCATTTAATCCTAAATAAAATGCAGAAGCATAAAGAATAAAGAACAACAGCCAAGCTAAATGTTCACTTACACAGTTAAAATTGCACATTGTAACTGTGAGAGAAGAGATTTAGATCTACAAGAATAATGTGGGGAATCAAACTGGGCAGATGTGGTTGAGATGAGCTTTAAATGAGCACAGTTTATCTGGCACACAGACCGCATTATTATTTGTCAACATGCATTAAATCTTCAAGTACAATAACTCCTCCAACTGTTGGAGATTAAGGCTGAGAGAACCTTAAAAACAGTGCTCAATTTATAAAAGGCTTGTGTTCAATCTGCTGCATTACATAGAAGAAGTCTGAAAAAGGTCCACAGCGCCCTCTTGTGGCATTTTCAGTTACTAAAGCTCAGCAAAACTATCTCAATAGTAGATCAATTTGAAAATGGTTTCAACATTTTACAATTTTTATCTTTCCAGTAAGTTTTAATACCATTCTGGAGATTTGCTCACAGAATATATGCCTGTCAAATTATCTACAATTCATCAAACAAGATAATGCTGACGCTGGCCTAACATCCAACTGTGTGGCAAAGCGTCACTTCACTGCTTTATGTAATGTTTGAACACGTTTAAACATCGAGGTCATTGCTGTCAGGGAAACTTAGGTCTAAACAAAAGCCGAGCCACAAATGGGTCACTTAGTGATCTGCACTGCCAGTTCAGCCAGTACCCTTCTTAGTGTCGCACTCTGCTTTCATAATCCACCAACATGCTTTCAGTCTGCACACGGTGAAATAGGGCAGAAGGACAACATACCTGTGCTGACACCACAAATATAGTCAAACAGTTCATGGATGGGTTTGCCAGTCAGGGCTTCCAGCTTCTGTAAGGTCTGAAGGGCAAGAACTCCCCTGAAGGAACAATGTCAGACACACAGGAGCAGAAGGTCTATTCAAACAGAAGACACTGACAGGACAGTTGAATATTTAGTGATTCAGGACACTATTTGATGCATGACACATATTCAGAAGCAAAGAGGAGGAGAAAAAGAGATAAATCTGTACCGTAAACCTCCTCCGTCTATGGACAGGATTCGTATCCCACGGCCTTTTACAGGTTTATTATAGCCGACCAAGGCAAGAGCTTCTCTGACTGCAGCCCTTAAGCCCGGGTCGTTGGCCTGCTCTAAACGCAGCAGACAAGGAATGACCTTCTCCTGGCAAACATGAAAGAGGAGAAGAAGAAAGAGCAAAAAGATGCTGTTCATCAACTATGGTGTTATATGAACAGAAATGGATGGACAAGCTATACAAAATCAAATATAGAGATGCCCAGAAGAAGGAACAGGTGGAGGATCAGGACAGCCACATCATGATAACCCCAGATCCGTTTACGCTATCACGTAAATATAGACTAAAATGTTGAAGCCTTATTAAATCTACTCCAGGAAGAATTAAGTCACTTCTAAAGGTCAAACAAATACACTAGAAATGTGCACCCAGTATGGCAGGCTGTTTTAACAAAAAAAATCAACTTCATATCTCAAATGGTGTCACTGGATTTATCATTTGAAATGTCCCTACATCTGTAATTACAGTTCAAGAAAGTGTGGTGAAGCCAATTTTATGTTAGTACAGCCTGCCGTACAACCAAAGATTCCATTTAAATTACGATGACAGATCACAATATCCATAGACGGTTTCTCATATCCTCCCAATGATATCCTGAACTAACAACTGACAACATTAATGATTATTGTACACATATAAAATGACAGTAAACTTGTTTTGACACACTGCAGTTCAGCAAACAACACAAAGCAGTGAAATGAATCTAAACAAGTGGAACTCTTCACATAGCAGTTGAATAATAAATAACAGAAACAACCAGCATAAAATACTGCTCATCCAGTGGTGCAGATAGGAGAGGAAAAAAAAGTAAAAGTAGAGTTCACATCAGTTTTTATTTGTTTGTTTTTTTTCTTCAAAAAATCAATACAATTTTAGATCAGTTGGGCACTTCTTATTGTGTTTCAAGACTAACATTAAAATAGAGTAAATCTGTGTTTAATACAAAAAAGCTATGGTGAGTGTTATAATATTCATTTACACTTTAATCACAAAAAGATGAACAGATAAATGTCATATTACACCGAATGAGACTAATCTTTGCTAGATGAACATTTGCGAAAGCATCAACAGGCCCTAACAACGGGAAAAGAAGACGGACTGTTGATCCCTCACCTTGACTGCTACACCACGGGTCTCTGGAAACTCCAGCAGATGGTAACTTAAGTCCTCCACCCTGCTGATGTAGACCCTGACGTCTGATGCTCTGTGGAGAGCCTGGACCAGAGCCCGGGTGCGGTTGTCCACACTCACCCTGGCTATGATCTGAGAGGGGGGGGGGAAACTGTTCGATTTTGTGGTGTATGATACAGATATCACAATACATTAATTAAAATTGTGGCCTGTAATAAAATTACTTTTTTTTTATTGTTTACCGAGAAGTTTGTTTTTTGTTTTCAGTAGAAAACATTTAAATTAATATATGAAGTATATATGAATAATTTCATCTATTCATAGCTTATTAACTTCACTTTGCTATAACTAGCTGTTTGGTGTTTTCACATCTACAGTATATGTACAGAATGTCTGGGAGGGGTTATTTTTGAAAACAGATTCTCAGAACTGAGAGACGATGTAAGCACACCATCAGCTGACAGACAGAGTGATGGGAGGGGGTGGAGGGTGGAGACACTGTAAAAAGCAATAATACACTCACAACCATCATGCATGGGCATCATATTCTACTTAACTATAGGTAAATATCCAACCTAACACACACACAGCATCTCATTCTTGACTCCAAACACACAAAAGTTTAACATAAGGACCCTGCTCAAGTAACAGTATGTACATAAAACACCTGACCTACCTTCTCCCGTTGGAGCAGAAGTTTTTTAGCTTTCTCCTCTGCAGCAGTCTGCTCTCTGCTAATCGGGCTTTCAATCGGTTTCGCCATCACAGGCTCAGGTTTCTTCTCCTCCACTGTGGTGCTTTTAGACTCTCCCGCTCTGAATTTAGGGACAAGAGGAGCAATGTAGTTCCCAACAAATGCCTGGACAGTGGGAGCGGAATAGGACAAGTACTGTCCCAAACTCTTCTTGGAGGACGGCGGGGTGACCGAAGCGGCGGGGTCGGCTTTATCGGACACAGGTACGAGGTCGGAGGGTTGCTGAGGCTGAGAGGCAGGTGGGCTGTTGTCGACATTGTCGCCTTTCTTGTCCTGAGTCTTTGCTCCGCTGCCAAAGTAAGAGTTGATGTGATGAGACAAGTAGCTGTAGGTCTCATCTAGGTTGGCTGAAAATGCGCTAGGATGGAAAAGTCCTGGAGTTTCTTTGGACAAAGTGGTTTTGTTCCCATTGTTACTCTGAGGTGCAGGAAGCTCCTCCTCCTGCTGTTTCTTAGTAGCTTTGACAGTGGGAGCAACTCGTCTCAGCTTTTTATTACTAACGTCACGGACAGTGACAATCGCAGGGGTGACAGTCACTTGAGCAGAACCAGCGGGAGTAGTGGAAGCAGTGGTCTTCCCATCAAATGCAGCTGCAGAAGTAGAGAGGCCAGCGTGTGCAGAAGAACTGGGTGTAGTGGATACAGTGGGAGCAGGAGTGGGGGTTATTGCCTTTTCCTCAGGTTTCGCTGTAGATTCAACACTGGCCAGGAGCTGTGTCTGTTCCTTTGGTTTGAGGCGAGAGATTTTGGACAGAAGCTGTGTATGCGTCCCACTTACAGCCTTTGAAACTGTGTCCAAAGTACTCTTGACCCGCGACATGTGCTGACTCAGACCCGGAGGCCACCTGGAAGCTGAAGTATTCAAACACAGGGAGCTGGTGTGAAGTCCAAGTCGCTGCCTAACCTGGCTGGCTTTAAAAATCCATGCCTTCCTGCCTCTAGTCTTCAGATGATGGAAGTGCCTCAAGCTGAGGTAGCCAACAGGTTGTTGCACATGGATCCTACAGGAGGAGGTACCAAACAAGAGGAGTAAAGCCGCTGACCTGCGAGAATGAGTCTGGCATATAGAAGATGCTCTGTCTATTTTCACCCAGATATTTGGGCCCCATCTATGATTCATATTGTGTCAGAGGAAGAAGACAGACAGCTTCCGATGAAATATTAGACCTACACGTACTGTCATTAACCTGCAAATGGACAACAAAGAAGCACAGACAGAAAAAAAGCACAAAACAAAAACAGAAATGAGGCAAATAATGAGGAAACGGCAAGATAATGAAACTAGCGTTTGAGAATTTGTCGCTTTTATCGGGAGAAATAGATTAAATCTAACAGCTGAAATCAACTGCAGATCAGATACTAGCTTAGCGCAACTTGCTAGTTTCATAAAGGCCATTCGAGCCATAACAACTCATACCTGTTTTCTTATGCTGTCGTCTCAATGAGGTAAAACATCCCATAATTATTTATTTGTGTCGCCCTCGTTTGTTAAGCCTTAAAAACTAAAACATAACCATGGTCCGACTACATTAGACGTTATTTAACCGGACAATTTCCAGAATGACAACAGGGTGACCGTCGAAAGAAAAACAACGTTCACGTGATGCTCTATCTGCTTCTCTATTGGCTGTATAAAACTTGGCCCATAAAAGGAACTCACTGATTGGTTGAGAAAATTGTCCCACATTATTTAGTGGCGAGTGGTGGGGACGGAGGGGTATAGGGGCTAAAACCTTAGCTACAGTTAAAGGAATGTAGTTTTGGTGATTAATCTCAGAGAATGCGCCTTTGCGTCCTCTACCCATAAAATGAACTACTTGTCATAAAGACAAGTAGTCCTCATAGTGCACAATTTTTTTAAATAATTTGATTATACGCAAAGGTAATATTTTCAACAGTTGAACTGGAAGTAATGATAGCAGTGACCACTAGGAGTCGCAAAAAGATGTGAGGAATAGAAAACCAGCGAAGAAGAGAAGGACATAACCGGTTTTGAATGCTCTCCGTCTGTAGTGTTCATTAATACCATTACATCATCATTATGTTTTGGTTAGATATCTAAAGATTCTGTGAAAGAGGACGCCGCTTGGCTTTCAGAAAGGTGAGTGAGGTGAGCCTAACCTGAAGGATTCCGTGAGAACAGCAGCTAATTTTAGCAGGTTGTGCTAGGAGAGTCTGTATTACATCACCAAGGGAAAATAATTTTGGGGTGTTTTTTTTTTTTCACGTTGGTCCTATTTTTACTTGGACCAACTTCGAAAAATAAATCTGTCAGTTTCTCCTTAAACACAATAATTGCACTACCTACAGCAACAGAACTGTTGCTGTTTACCTGGGTATCAGGTTCAAAATGACAAATATCTGTTGTTGTTGTTATTATATCATAGTTTGTTTGTTTTTTCTCTTGAATGCAAGGCACAGTGTAGCCATGGCAGCTGCACAGTCTGTCCTGATGTTTGCAGTGTGCGTCCTCGTGATAACAGAGCTGATTCTCGCCAAGAAGGACTACTATGATATACTGGGAGTGCCCAAAGGTGCAACAGAACGCCAGATAAAGAAGGCTTTCCACAGGCTAGCAATGAAATTTCACCCCGACAAGAACAAGAGTCCAGATGCTGAAGTAAGATTCAGAGAAATCGCTGAAGGTAAGCAGTTTGTGAAGCCAGACATATAGACAGATGTGTGTGTGTGTGTTTGTGTGTGTGTATATATATATATATATATATATATATATATATATATATATATATATAATTGTTTAACGTCAGATTTGCCACAAACTGGTTGTTTGCAGTTTTAAAACCATCAGAGGTCAAGCTGCAGTTTCTTACAGAAACTTTTCAACCTTTTAACATTTTCTTCCACGTTTATTGTTTCCCCTACATGACTTGAGGTAGACTTTAATGGAACGTCTTACATCTTTCTGCAAAAAATTGTGTTCTTTTTACAGATTTATTAAGTGTGCGACTAATAACAATCCTGTTGACACGTTCTCCAAACTTAGTAGATTTATAGTTGGGCTGCACAATATACTGTGATTTTATTGTCAACGCAATGTCCATATCGTAAAGACCCACCTGGACTGCAATAACTGTTAGCAATTTATAAAAAGTTATTTAACTTCCATGCATTCAGGGTTTGCATGTTTGTAATGTTTGGTGACACTAATTGTTTAATCCAGTATAAAATGTTTCCCAAGAGAAAAATTGGATCCTATATTAGTGGCAGCAGGAGTTGAACACGAAATGCTTGCCCGTCATTTCTGTTTATAAAAAATAACTTTGAAAACTATGTTTCTTTTCACAATCATGTGCCACTTGAAATTTGTGTTTGTAATATGATAATGTGAAAAAGTTCAAGGAGCATGAATACTTTTTGCAAGGCACTGTTAAAAAAATAGAGAAGCATCTTTGTAGGTTGATATAAAATGTGCCCGATGCCCTTTTTGTTCTTCCTGTTGATATTACAGAATCCTGTAATTGTAACCTTTGTTGCTTTCTCAACCTCGTTGACTGAATTATTTGTCACTTTGTTTGGTGCAGCTTATGAAGTTTTGTCGGATGAGAGCAGAAGAAGAGAGTATGATCAGTTTGGCGACGACACGTACACAGGGGAGACGCAAAGAGCAGGCACCCACCAACCTTTCACCTTCAACTTTGATGACATGTTTAAGGACTTCAACATCTACAGCCAGAACAGACATTCTCGCCACAGGCGACACTTCGAAGAACACTCCAAATCCCACAAAGAGTCCCACAGCAGACGCAGGAGACACTTCCAGGGCGGCTTCGGTGCAGGGATCCTCGACGACATGTTTGACGACATGGACAGAATGTTCACTTTCGATAGACACGCCAAACAGACTGAAGGCAGGTTTCACGGTACAACGAAGCAGCACTGCAGAACTGTAACCCAGCGCAGAGGAAACATGGTGACCACTTACACAGACTGCACCGCATCGTAAAATAATTTATGACCTAAATTGCTTCAACAAGATTGGTAATGTGGTGTTGTCAGGATTATTCAGCAGAAAGTGGGTTGCAAGCTTACACTCACTTTAGAGATAGCTTTGCTCTAAATTCAAATAAGCTTTATTGTGAATGAATGTAGTGAGTTTTGCTTACTGTTTGTGTAAGTTGAAAGTTTTTCTTTCTTTTTTTTTCCATGAAGCAAGCACCTTGGAGTTTTGACAAGAATTCAT
Source organism: Alfaro cultratus (assembly GCA_903066825.1). NCBI lineage: Eukaryota > Metazoa > Chordata > Actinopteri > Cyprinodontiformes > Poeciliidae > Alfaro > Alfaro cultratus. The sequence goes on along the minus strand of CAEFZX010004720.1, from coordinate 35,158 downwards.
GTGTCACATCATTTTAGGATCCACTTTGTCTTCCATTACAACTGAAGTTTTTCAAATGGAAAACAGGAATCACAATAACATACCTTCCTCTACATGTTGATTATTTAAACTTTTGTTTCAGCATTTTTTCCACATCCTCTTGAAACACTCCTACATTGTATGGTGCCAGTAATGTTTTTTTTGTTGTTGTTGTTGTTTTATGTTTTTATTGTAATGTTTATGGTCAACCTTATTTTTTGTTTTTGTTTTTTTTTCCAGTGCACTTGGTGCAAAGTAATTTGAGTATCTGTGAAACAGAAAACTCTTAGTATCATAGATGTATATGTGTCACAGTTTACATCAAGTGGGGCAGTGGAACTGTAAGATTAAAACAATGCACCCTAAAGATGAGTGCTCAATTCGTAGACAACAGGACATCCTGTCTCGGTTCTTGAAAACACTTCTTCCAAAGGATTGCTTTATTTCCTTTTAACTTTAATCTTCTTATCAGACAGATCCACAGTGAGCTTGTTAGAATCGGGAGAAACGTTTTTGAAAATCTGGAAAGCATGTCCAACTGCTCTTTTTTTGAGCAACTTGAATATGAGTTGTATAACCTAACATCTATACTGACTAATAAAACTAACAGGGCCAAGAAAATTCTTAGTATCAATCCCAGCTTGTCCAATGTTGATAAATTTCTGTTTTTCATATATTGGTTTGATACTGTAAAATATCTAAAGACTCTTTAAATGTTGTAAATCAATTGTAAGAACAAAACTATTTAGTGGTTTAGAGTTAAGTTTTAATCACAGGTAAGATTAGTGACTAATTCAATTTAAAAACATTGATTAGTTTTTTAAACATTTTACCATAAATACACAATCCTGACAGCAGGGATTATACTCTTATTGGTAATTGTCAATCATTCATTGTGACTGAAAATTGTACAACAGAGACTCCACTTTCTGAGGAAACTAAGGCTGCGTTCACACTGCAGACTGAAATGACCCAATTCCGATATTTTGTCAAATCAGATTTTTTTACCGGGGCCGTTCATGCTGCCACACATATGAGGCCTGTTTGTGTTCTGCAGTCTGAACGGGCAAAGGACCTGAAAGTATCCCGCATGCGCAGTAGAGTGCTTAATAGCGTCAGCGTTCTCAGTGTTCTGCCAACCGCCATAAAAAGAAGAAGTGCTCAGTGTTTGGGGAAATAAATATGGAGCTTAGCTTACATATTTGAAGTTGTCCGACCGGAATAGCATATTAACAACTTAATCGTCATTATAGTCCGTCGTGGTTGTTGTTATACCTATCAGGGCGCAGAATAGTGATATTTGTCCAGTATCAGTGACGTTCAGTTCAGATGAATGTGACCTGAACGTTAGGTCGCATTTGAATCGGATACGTATGGATCGGATCACTTGCATCGGATACGTATGCAAGAGGCCTGGGTCGCATTCGAAAAGAATCCGACCTGTGCTGTTCAGACTGCCATGAAAAGATCAGATACAGGTCGCATTACGCAAAAAAAAAATAAAAAATCGGAATTGGATCACTTCAGCCTGCAGTGTGAACGCAGCCTAAATCAATCACTTCCTACCAAAGGGACATGTTAGACATGTTAAAGCTGGGATTTTCCTTGCCAGGATATGAAAACTCTAAGCTGAAGACTGTTACCTAGTAGTCCAAAACTCTTCTTCTGTTCAGATTAGAGTTAATTTTGTATATAATTTTAAAATTAAGGTCCAAGAGTCTGGAAGAAGACAACAGATGAACAAATCTAGTTTAAAGTTAGTAGAGTCAGTGAGGATTCTGGGAACCATGTCACCTGCTCACATTGATCCATTGTGTTTTATCAAGTCCAGTATCAACTACCTAGTCACTTTATGCTTACCCCTGTTGACAAGCTTTATTGAGAAGCTGATTACAACTATTAGTTTGGTGATCATGATATGAACATTTTCCATAAGCCACAGTTATTACAGTTACACAGAAATTACTGCTCTATGTGCATATTTCTAATAAGCTTGTTGAATGGAATTTTTTTAAATGTTGTATTTTTTTTAATCACACAATCGCAGTATTACGGAGCCCTCGAGAGGACATGGGGAAAAAATAATTTCCTTTTTTGATCTAATGTAAAATTCAGTATGGTGTCTAGAATTTTAGGTAAATATTTTGGTGCATAGAGACCGTCGCTTGGTGAATGGGTGGGATAGGAGGTGACGGAGGTGTGATTTGCTTTTTGATTGGTGCGATGCATGTGACGAAATCAACGGTTGGAGTTGTAGTTTAGCCTTTATCCCAAGTAAACGTCGAACGCTACTTCCTGAACTGCAACTCCCACAATGCAGCTCCGTCAAACTGTTTGCGCAGTTGTGGCTAAATCCAACAGTCGAAAGTAGCTTTAGCGAAGGGGGCATTGAATGACTTTGTCCCCCTGTGGTTTCACGTGAAGAAAACTTCTTTGGAGGACAGTTCGGTTCTGGGATCGGCGCTAATGGAGGCCCTTATACCTGTCATTAATAAGCTGCAAGATGTATTTAACACAGTCGGCGCGGATATCATTCAGCTGCCCCAGATAGTTGTTGTTGGAACCCAGGTGAGAAACGTCTCTGTGCTTGAAGGCTAGCAAGTTTTCCAGCCTCCGTAAACTAATTGTTGTGGCTGTTTGGTGTTACATTTTCAGCTGTTTGGCTGATTCCCCTCCCCCACCCCCCTTCATTTTCAGCCAAACACCGTATCAATAAACTAACTCACTTGACCGCACACTGTGGTTGTATGTTCTATTTGAATAATTACCGCTAGAGCTAGGTTAGCATTAGCTGCCTTCGCTTATTCTGAACTGTTATTGACAGTTGACACGTTACCGGTCATTAGCATTAAAACTGCTGTTCTTTTACCGTTTTACTCTCGAATTAGTTTAGCTAGGCACAAGCTCTGTTTGTTTTCATTCACCTTTCGCATTAATGATACTTTTTGTTTCATTTGAGAGTTCAGGGCACGTCAAACAATAATAAATGCATTTTAGAGTACCCTATTTATCAGCTAAGTAAGCTATCACAGTTTAAAATGTGGTAGTAGCTGTCGTGTGTAAACATTACAGCCTAATTGGTTTAAAGTGGCAGGTTTTGTCTAAGAGATTTACCTTCACTTGGTTGCTAATAGGATGTAATTGCCTCAGACAGTTTGGTTTCTATCCTAGGCTATGTGAAAGAGTTTGAAATGTTTGCTTGGCCTAATCATTGTTCTCTAAAGAGCATTACCTGAACGGCCACTATCTCATTTGTTCCTCTTCTGCAAAGTAAATGAGACAGGATTTCTGTAAACTCAACTTTTGTCACCTTTATAATTTTAGTCCAGGACCTCTATTAATAATAAAAATAATAATATAATAATAATTTACATTTCCATTCTGTGCTAACTTGAAGTTAAATGTGACTTTACCTACTCGAGTTGGTATGTTTCTGTCTGCCTTACTTCAGCAACTTCCCCAAGTGTACAGGTACACTTCATAACAGTTATTTACAAACAAGTGTCTCAATGAGAATATAATAAAATTGTTTGAATTTAATTACTTAAATAAGCCAGTTAGCTAGTTTTAGAAGCAAAATTATTTTTGCTATTATTATTTTATTTTATTTTTTTAAGGAATCCTGAAGATATGAGGAAAGTTCATCAGTGTAAGGATGATGTGCTTTACATCATCCTTACACTGATGTAAAGTACATCATCCTTACACTGATGAACTTTCCTCATATCTTCAGGATGAAATTAATGGTATGATGTAAAGTACATCATACCAATAAGGGCTTTTCCTGGCTAATTACGTTTTCAGTTTTTTTGATTGAGATTTTGATTAGTTCCGAAATTCATTAGGGCTGTAATACGTAAAGGAGAACATGTGATCGAGGTTATAGCTTTGAATCCAAGAGAAAATAAACAAAATATCATTATCACTGGGTTTTTTCTCTACTTAATAGTGTGCATGCTGATGTGCTTTTATGCAGAGTTCTTAGTGTCGATGTAGAAATGGAACGTGTGAAAAATGTCAGATGTTTTTGTATTAGACGTTCTGATTAGAGCCAATCAAAGGAAAACCGTCTGATTTATTGATGCGTCCATAACAATGGACCTCTGGTTATGTCGCTGCTTGATGACTCCTGATGTCCCCAGAGAATAAGTGCAACTACCTCATTTATTTTTCCCTCTCCTCCCAAAAAAATGTAATAAAATAAAAAATACATGATAGTAGAAGCAATCAAATTTGAGATATATTTTGAGTCATTTTATGGGAAATTTTCATGTATTTATAACTTTTTAAGGCCTAAAATTAAAGAAACCAACAAGGACAGAGATGCTTCTCATCTTTGCTGGACTTTGTCATAAACCTAGTTGGACATTTTAGAGCAACTCCACCCTTATGCTCATATTTATTGTCTGCAGTGCTTTTCTTATGTGATTACAGCTAAATGTCTTGATTCACTTACTAGTCCAACCCTCAAGTAATGACTCATTTAGGAATCTCTACATGAATAATAGGTTAATTTTTAGCCCCAACTCCTCTGTGCAGTAGAAGTGTCCTGAAAGATGGAATGAAATGCCACTATAGGTGTAACCAGCAGCCACATATGTTCTCTTTTATTAGTTGCATGTTGGGACTGGTTTTTCCTGTCAAAAAATGATTTGTGTGTCCCATTAGTCACATCTAGATGCTGCTGTTTACCAGTGCTTATAATGTTGCTGCTGTTGTCCACAGAGCAGTGGGAAGAGCTCTGTTTTAGAGAGCCTAGTCGGCCGGGACATCCTACCGCGCGGAACCGGCATCGTGACGCGTCGGCCCCTCATCCTCCAGCTTGTACACATTGACGCAGAGGATCGCAGGAAAACCAATGAAGAGAATGGTAACATAACCGTCACCTCTTCCTCTTTTTTTAAAACTTGACTGATTTCAATTAGTTATTATGTGCTACTTATTTAAATATATCTTAAGACCAGAATACTGGTATGCTTCTCTTTCTGTAGGTGGCTTTGATTTATTTATTTATTTTTGGTTAACTGCCTGAAAGCTCTTTGAACAGTTACTTGTAGTCTTTAATGCTTTCCTGTTCCTCTGGGATTTGCCTCAGAGTGATTCTGCATTGCTTCACTATCACTCAGATGCTGCAGAAAGCCTAACCTTTCTGTCTCTCTTTAACCACAGCATCCAAGAAAAATGGCCGCCTTTACAAAGGTCTCCTTTTCTGTTTTCTAGATTACATCCCCACTTGTGAACCCATCCCACTTGCTCAGCTGTTTGCCCTTTTTGCTTCACCCTCCCTCCTATTTTTTGTAGCTGTTTAAAGTAATATTGCAAATAATTCTACCTTTTAATTTCATTAAAATGCATCTATTCAATGAGTAAAAAAAAAAAAATCCAATATCAAGAAATAATTGCTTTAAAAAAATACTTTGTACAGCCCTCTTTTGCACTTTGGCTTTTCCTCAAACATTTTGCAAAGTTGGAGCATACAGATGGATCCTGCTGGATCTTCCAGATCTCAGGTTCCTTCTTAGGCTCTCTTCAGCATGACACACGTTTTCAATCGCATTGCCATCTGGGGACTGAGAATGCTGTAGAAGAAGGTTGATTTCTATATCTGGTGAACCATTTCTGTATTAATTTGGCCTTATGTTTTGGATTATTATTCAGCAGTAATCTGACAACCACTGGTTAGTTTCCTGGCAGATTGTGCCAGATTATTAAAAATATCCTCCTGTTTTGTGACGTGATATGCTCTCCATCAAGGCTCCCACTAGAACCTTTTGGAAGTAAAACAACCCACAGCATTACAGATCCTCATCCATACCTAACTGTCTGCTGTCAGACCAACCTCGAGTGTTTGTTACTTAAAAGCTCAAACTTATTCTCATTTGACCAACGTGTATGTCACATTAGTTCAGTAAACTCCATTTGTTTACATTTATCATATTTTTTGCCTTTACTCCTACACAGCTATAGTGACTAATGGTTGCTATGGAGGTTGGTGATTCCAAGATGAGTCTAATGAGAAGTTTTATTCGTGTTCCTTACCATTCTGCCCCCTGAGCATGATAGCAAGATAAATGTGGATCTTTTCCCATCATAAGGGCGAGTAACGAAAAAGTGAGCATCATATTTATGCTCCAGAATTGTATGAATTAATACATAATACATTGATCAACTTTTAAAAAAAGTATAAATTAGAAACTGCTTCAGTTCCATTTCTAAAAAAAGAATTGTTAGAGGTGCCAATAAATGTACATAGCTCTATGTATTCTGCTTCTGTGTCTCGTCCACCTGTTTCATTTCTTTTTTTCCTCCCTTTGACAGCTTTTTTTTTTCTTTTTGCCGTCATTGTGTAAACACATCCAAGTGTTTTTTGTTGTAAGCTTTGCAGCTGTCTATGTTTAGTTTTCGTTTTTCCATTCCGTCTTTGTCTGTGAGAAAAATCCTCCCAGAGGACATTCACAAGGGGACTGTTGCCATAGCGGCAGCCATGTTTTTATGACCATATCCGATCTTATCTTTGTGCTTCTTCAGGCATCGAGGGAGAGGAATGGGGTAAATTCTTGCACACCAAAAACAAGGTAGAATTCATCAAAGTTTCTCCTTGCATTCCTTTCCTCTTTATTGAAATTTCTGTTAGTAGTTTGCTGTGTATAAATGTCTGAATATTATATTATTACATCTGAATATGGTCCCTGTGTTCTATTAATAGTATACTACTTAATGATTAGCTACTTCAGGCTATTTGTGCTACTTCTACAAGTGTAACACAAGATCTATAACCTGTAATAAGAGCCGGTGGTCTCCTCTTAATTGCTAAAAATATATTTGGCTGGACAGTAAATGTCCTTCATGGTTAGGGTCCATAAAAGGTGGTTCTTAATAATAAAATTATCAGATGATTTCTTTTTTAATATTGTGTTTTCAATTTTGCTCCTTTCCTTCATCTTTGTTTAAAAATTCTACTTAAATGGATGCCGTCTGTTCCTGCTATCCTTACATGCTATGGTTGACATTCACTTTCAGATTTACGCAGACTTTGAGGAGATCAGGAAAGAGATTGAAGCAGAGACGGAAAGGATTACGGGTAATAACAAGGTAGGCTTGGAAAGGAATTTTAAAAAAAGCCACATTGCTTGAACATTTTTATTGAAAATGATTAATCTTGGCATTTTTGTTTCAGGGTATTAGTGATGAACCCATTCACCTGAAAATCTTCTCTCCACATGTTGTGAACCTCACACTAGTGGACCTTCCTGGCATCACAAAAGTAAGATAAGTTTTGGTCTCGCTTTGAAAATCTCCAGCATAGATGTGTAATTTTTCTATGCAGTGTGTGGAAATTGTAAATTTCCTTTAGTTTCCTTTTAATTGGGCAATTTAGTCTTATTTTTCAAAAAGTAAGACTAAATCATTTCTGCATTTGGGTGCAGAAATGATTGTAGAAAAGGTTCCATGTACGATTAATGAAATCTTGTGTGCAGGTTCCCATCTCAGAGTATCCACAATTACACAGAATATCTGGTCGATGGACACCATGGTCATTTACAAACCTTTCCCCTGTTTAGTTATAGTTTCATTAGCTGTACCCACAAAATGTCTGACGACGAGGAGTGAAAGATGCATTTCCTTAAAATGCTAAACTGAAAGCATCACAATGGATGCGTCTCCAATGATGCATTGTTCATTATCCTCTGTCCTGTCAAATAAGACATTCCAAAGAAGTTTTGTTTATTATGCACTTTTACATTTTTAAAAGAAAATCCCCAAATCCTACAAATGGATAAATTCATAATAGATATTTGCAACTTAAATTAAAGGACAAATTTTAAAAGTGATCCCTCTGTTTAGTACATTTCTATTGCATTTTACTACGTCTTGCTTAAGGCTTCCAACAATATTTAGTCTACTGCAGCAACACATTTTTTCATGACCTTTTGATTATTGCCTAATCAGTTTTTCAATTCAGTTTAATTTAAGTGCTACGACTGTGCAATTATACAAATTTGTTGCTCAATTTTGATTTTTCCCTACAAATTTTCTCTATAAATACGGCAAATGTAATCTTTTATCATTTATTATTCTGCTGTATTCTGCTTTGCATGTATGCTTCCTTTTCATTTTTTTTCCACTTAAAGGCGCAGACAACAATAGAAAACATAGCTTGCAAGCCTGCAAATCTAGGATTTATTGAACGTACTTAGTCAAAATATAAGAAAATTAATAATATTTTAAGTTTGGTCTTTTTCAAAAATAAGATCAAATACAAATAAATAACTAATGATCAATTGGAACATGTTAGCTTAGGTCTAACCGGGCCATTTCACTGCCTTTTGGTCTCAAACCTTTATTTATTTCTTTACGTAGGTACCAGTGGGGGACCAACCTAATGACATAGAGATCCAGATCAGGGAGCTGATTCTAAAATACATCTCCAACCCTAACTCCATAATCCTGGCTGTGACTGCTGCCAACACCGACATGGCGACGTCAGAGGCTCTAAAGGTGGCCCGAGAGGTCGACCCAGATGGTAAATGCCATCTTTGTTTTGACAGTCGTCATATGGGTCTGAATTCCCTGCTGTGTTTGAACTGCATGGGTGTGTCTTTTATGATCAGGAAGGAGGACCCTCGCTGTGGTGACCAAGCTGGATCTTATGGACGCCGGCACAGATGCCATGGATGTTCTGATGGGCAGAGTCATCCCTGTCAAACTGGGTATTATTGGAGTAGTTAACAGGTATAACAGGAACATCTCGCACTCTTATACAGTTCTATTCCCGGCAATAATAGTAGAAAACAGAGCTTAATTTCACAGCTCAACACATTCTGATCACTGCTTTTGTGCTTTTCCCCAGGAGTCAGTTGGACATCAATCAAAAGAAATTAGTGGCGGATTCCATTCGTGATGAATATGCCTTCCTACAAAAGAAGTACCCATCTCTCGCAAACAGAAATGGAACTAAATATCTGGCTAGAACATTAAACAGGTGTGCAACTTAAAATCTAGTGATAGATTGCATATACACGCAATGGTTAACAGTGTTCTGTTGAATTGGGTGTGTTTTAAAACATTTGAACTAATCTGGATTATTATTGACCAAAATAACCAAACTGGTTAGAACGATCCAAGAAGGGTGATTCAATTAATCCTTTAAGGCGGGGTGTCAAACTCATTTTCGTTTTGGGCCAGATCAAGATTATGAATGCTCTTAAAGGGCCACTTGTGCCAGAATATATTGATAAAACTTGTTCACAAACTGTTAAAATATCAATGAATTCTTAAAAATCTTTTCAGTCCCTCCAGGATTTCATGAATGTTTTGTGATTTTATTTAATTTTTTTGCAATAAAAATTTAAATGTTTGTGGTACTAATTTGGAAATATTTGCAATTTTTGCGCTTATTTATGTCGGTAAATGCAACTTTTTATTACTCGTTGTATAGATCATGGACTATAATCTGACATTAATTAAGGCTGATGCAGCTGTTTGGTCCAAGTAAGAACTTATGAGAAAAATCTGCAATAAACTCCCAATTGTCTATTAATGCGAAAAAGTATGGGGACTTGTTGATTTTGCATGAATTTCCACAATAATTTGCAAGAAACTGGAGGAACTGATTGATATAATTGGGCAGTAGACAGAGAAACTACATTGATTTGATTGATGAAATAATATTTAAGCATACTTAATGTTTTGTCTACAACTTAGAGGGTCACATAAAAAGCTATGACCGGCTGGATTTGGAAATATTTACGATATTTCCTGGAGTTTGAGACACATGCTTTAAGGGATAAAATGACCAATGAGGAGTGTTTGTAATCTTTCAACTGCTTAACTTCTACATTTTAATTACGAACAGTTTGATACCTTGTTGGTTAAATTGCAGCTTGCTATGCTGGCTGAACTCGTGTGTTTTGTCATTGTAGGTTGCTGATGCATCACATCAGAGACTGCCTTCCCGAGCTGAAGACGAGGATCAACGTGCTGGCGGCGCAGTACCAGTCTCTGCTGAACAGCTACGGCGAGCCCGTCGAGGACAAGAGCGCCACCTTATTGCAGCTCATCACCAAGTTTGCTGCAGAGTACTGCAACACCATAGAGGGCACGGCCAAGTACATCGAGACAGCCGAGCTGTGAGTTGCATTTCTAAGTCTGGGAAATTCACAAATGGATTCTTAAATTTGAAACAAATCTTTAAAGTTTAAAAAAATATATTTTTTCAGATGTGGCGGCGCAAGAATCTGTTATATTTTCCATGAGACATTTGGTCGCACTTTGGAGTCTGTGGACCCACTGGGCGGCCTGACCACCATCGACGTGCTGACGGCAATCAGGAATGCAACGGTGGGGTTTTTTTTTTGCTGCATTTTTCTGTCATGATCTTCGTCTCAAGCCGGGTCTTCAGGACGGGTCACTGTTTGAATCTCTCTTGACAGGGGCCGAGGCCCGCTTTGTTCGTACCCGAGGTTTCGTTTGAGCTGCTGGTGAAGCGGCAGATCAAGCGCCTGGAGGAGCCCAGTCTGCGTTGTGTCGAGCTGGTTCACGAGGAGATGCAGAGGATCATCCAGCACTGCAGCAATTACAGCACACAGGCGAGAAATACCCTCAGAAACACCCAAAGGCATGCTGGGAATGTACAAACAATAAAACATGCGTGCTAACCTTCCTGACTTCCTTTCATCTTTGCAGGAATTATTAAGATTTCCAAAACTTCATGATGCCATCGTGGAGGTGGTCACATCCCTCCTCAGAAGGAGACTTCCAGTCACAAATGACATGGTCAGAGTCTTATTGATCACCAGTGAGCATTCTGTTAGAATTTAAAATCTGATCAGTTTTATTTTCTAATTTCTCTTCAGGTTCATAACCTGGTTGCCATTGAGCTATCCTACATCAACACCAAACACCCCGACTTTGCAGATGCCATTGGCCTCATGAACAATAATCTAGATGTAAGAAAATTACATTTCAAATTTTTTGCCTGTAGGATTCTTTAATGGTGGTGGCAGCATTTTGTTTGTGCTTCTAGAGCAATGCTTCTAATATAATTTCATTTTTTTAGGAGCAGAGACGCAGCAGAATGAGAGACTTGCCTCCCTCCGTGCCCAGAGATAAGGTACACTCTGCCTGTGAACGTTTTCTTAAAAGCTCAATAGGATTTGTCATTCATACAGTTCAATGTTCTTTATTTAGCCAATTTCAAATTGCTTCTATGTCTGATATCTGTAGCTCCTGATCGTTGTAGCTTTAGCCTGTTTTCTATTCGCTCTGTTCTTCCTCTGGTTTGCTCTTAGTCCTTTAAAAGCCCCGTTGGGCAGTCTGTGTCCCCCTCTGAGTCTCTTGCCCTGGAAGGAGAGGCCGCTAAGGTGTGTCACTTTCTGTTGCTGCATACTTTGCATCTGTTCTCCAGTAAACTGAAAACTCTGCTTTTATTTGCTTTCAAACTCATGCAGCCATTTTAAAGATTTATTAGTGAATTCATGTGTTGAGAAATGCGGCCGACACCTCCATGCCAGCAGCTCTAACTGTAGCTCTCCCTTTACATTTACAGTGACTTGTATAAATATTCAACCCCCCCACAACTTTTTCACATTTGGTCATAATAAGACTTTAGTGTCTTTATTAGAACAATTTGTGATATTTCTGCTCAGAATAGTTACACGGTTTGCAACTTAAATAGCTGAAATGTGCAGCATGCATTTGTTTATTCTTTCAGTCCCATCTACTCTGCTGTGCATTAATCAAATCCATTGAAACTAATTACAGAAGCCAATGAATTGGGAAATAAAGTTGTGAAAAACTTTAATGCAGCATTAGGTTATATATATATATTGTTGAACATCTTGTGGAGTTGAACATCTTGTGGAGTTTTAAAAAGACAGGAGGTTCATCTGCCAGCAAAAAACTCACCCTAAATATACAGCCAGAGAAACAACTTTTTTTCAATTTACTAATAGAAAACACATTAATTTGTGTTGGTTTACAATGTAAAAGCCAAATACTAAATTTTAAAGTTCTAGCCTTCTAAGATGCTAATAGGTTCGTGAATACGTTAGTGAGTCACTTTAAATGTTAAATTTGTCCGCAGAGAGCATGCTGCAACAATCACAGCATAACAATTCATCCTTCACTTTCCTCTTGAATCTATTCTGAACTGACATGGGACCAATAATGTGAACATAAACAAGCATGAATCTGACCAAAGGACATTTTTGAAATAATGAGGGTTTTACTATTGCATTTATTTATTTTTTTGTGCCTCTTGAAAGTAGATATCTTGAACCTTTTTGTTGTCAGGAGAACTTTCGGCATACTGAAAGTTGACATGGTTTGATTTTGATCGGTTGTGTATTTTACCCTCTTCCTCCCCCCCATCTTCCTCATGCTATTGAGCCTTTGACAATTGTTTCTTCTCTTATGTTTTCTCAACGTAGGCAGCAGCCGGTAGCCTTCAGAGCGGTTCTGTTAGTGAGCAGGGAGATGGAGGCACAGGCAACTGGAGAGGCATGTTCAAGAAAGGAGAGGAGGGTCTACCGGCTGACAGGATGACACCCCAACCTCTACCCGCCGTCAGCCCACACAGGGGCCACGCTGTCAACCTGCTGGATGTGGTAGGTGCTCTAAACTGGCTTAACTGGTCAGATTTTCAAAGTTATTTTTTTCCATAGCAATGAAATATGGCTGCAGATGTCAATATGTATTCTGAAGTAACTACAAATTGGCTAAATCTGCTGTAATAAATGTATGGAATCGAAAAATATATGCACCTTGTACACAATTGCAGGTAACTTTCGGATCTAGGAGCAAATTAAATTAAGCCCTATGTATTTGTTGTTGCATGCTGCTGACACTAGTGGGCAGTCTCCTTACTTTGTGACCACTTAATAAAGAACAAAGAGACATTGTTCTACTTTTCTACAAAGTGTTTTGAGACCAAAATAGAGTACCAACTTGAATTGTAAACAGAGAGATAAAACAACTGGACGGCAGACAAGTTTGTTATTCTGACAAAGATTTGTTCTGTTACACCACATGAGCAACAAATATTTAAAAAATGTTTTAAAATATGTATATTGTGATTGTTTCCCTTTGATTTCTGACACTGAAATGTAAAAAATGTAATAGTCTGTGTATTTTTTCTTTACTTATTGTATAAATGCTTTTGAATAAGTGTCAGAGGATCAAGACGCTAATTTTCATCATTTTGTCACCAGCCTGTACCAGTATCCAGAAAGCTGTCTGCTCGGGAGCAGAGAGACTGCGAGGTCATCGAGAGACTCATCAAGTCATACTTCCTTATTGTTCGGAAAAATATCCAAGACAGGTGATAGACAGATGGTTTTTTTTTTTTATATTATTATTTTATTTATATGCTAGCCATAGTAAATAAGTGGTCAAAACTGCGATTTCTGCTTACTGCCTGACCTAAATTGTTGTTTGAACTCAGTGTACCAAAGGCTGTGATGCACTTCCTGGTGAACCATGTGAAGGACTGCCTGCAGAGCGAGCTGGTGGGTCAGTTATACAAGACCACCCTGCTGAATGACCTGCTGACAGAGTCTGAGGACATGGCTCAGAGACGCAACGAGGCGGCCGACATGCTAAAGGTGACACATTCTTTACGCAGTGGTTTTATGTGCTAAAACCACAGTCGGTGTCAATTAGATGAGAGGTTTGATATCTTTTTTTTAAAGGTCAGTGTAAGAAGCGTCGTTGCTTAAAGATTTGAAGGCTTATCATCGGTTAAAGCAAATGTTAGACCTCAAGCATTTGAGCTCATAAGTGAAGCTTCCAGTCAGTGAAGATTTTGATGTTTTGTCATCTCCTGGTTGCTGCACTTGGTTTTATGGAGTCAAAAGTCACTACAGGTGCTTTAAGAAAATCTGAGCGCTTGATACTTCTCTCTGCCAACAAGCTTTAGGGAGATGTTGATTTAAGCCACAGGCTTCATGTAGCCATGTTGCACCACAATGATGCAGTTATTCCTGAAAGTTCATCCCTTGCACTTCATGTTTACATGACACAATTTTCAGTTTTCAGTAGCTGTGTATGGGGCAGGTCAATAAATCAATAACGATATATATACCGTGATAGACACGTGATCAATATTAGTAAAAATGGGTTCTTTAGAATATTCAACAATTTCACTGAACTTCGATCCAGAGCCGCACAGCATTCTGGGGGATGTTGGCAGAGGAAAGGCTTGAGATACTCAACCTCTCATGGCTAGCTACGGAAGGTTGGTGGCACCAGCTCTCTCACTCACTCTTTGGTTACTTAGCAACAACCTGTTGAGCAACTAGTGCAGGAGCATTTCAAAGTTCCTCCATCATGCCTCATATCTGCTTAAAAAAAAATAAAAATCAACGGCGTGGAGTGAGAACTGTAGATAAATCGGGATAGGTCTTGCCACCAACTTGACATTTCAGATATTTAAAACAAAAAAACTAATCAATAATCATCGACTGAGATGAAACACTTATACAATATGTTGTTCAGTCACATCGTCCAGCCCTAACTGTATACCATAATCTTTCAAATTAATGAATTTATTGTTGCATCACTTTTACAAATCTAAAATCGTTTTCAACAATATAATATTTTAATTTTAGACTTACATATTCCCCTACCCCACCCCAAAAAACACTGTTAGCTTTAACTGTTTTATGTAAAAACGCAATGTTTCATTCACCAACGTGTGTGATATTAGGGATGTCTAATGCTCCTCTGTTGTCGTGTCCCTGTGTCTCCAGGCTTTGCAGAAAGCCAGCCAGGTGATTGCAGAGATCAGAGAAACCCACATGTGGTGAGCATCGCCGCTCTTCTTCAAGTACCGTTCATGGCTTTTGGGACCGTCATCCTCACAGACCATCCGTCTCCAGCATCCCCTCCGACCGAATCACGATGCACCTCGGAGCTATGAGACCACTTGAAAAATGCACTGACGTTGGAAGTGTTCCTCACCAGTATAAAATTGTAATGTACAGAACAGCGAGGACTGTCTATAAATAGGGGATGGTGTGTGGTAGCCCCTCTTTATCAGCATTACACGCATACTGTAGTCCCAGATTATATTTTTCTTAATGTAATCAAAAGCAGAAACATGAGAAATTTTATGTCGCCACTGTGTGGAGTCTTGCTGGGAAACTTCTGCTCTTATTTTAGATTTAAATAAAAGCTATAAATGATTGAACTGTACTAAAAACGTCTAGTCTTTATTAAAAGTTACCAGAATGTATTACCTTTAAATGATCATTTAGATTTTGGTTTCTTGTTAATATTTGTTTTTAAAACTAGATAAGACACATTTGTTGTCATTCAGATCTTCTTTTTATTATTATTTATTAGTGTTATTATGCGAGACAAATGCACATGGGGACAAATGGGCTATTAATGGTTTATAGAAATGAATCAGATTGGATGAAATGACCTATTTATTGTTTTGATCTCAAGATGGTTGACATGTACTGTAAGACAACAGGACGATGAACAGAATTGGGAGTATTTGAGCGGGTCAGCTACTGCTGCGAAGGTCTTCCTCGTCTCCGTCTCGCAGCAGCTTTACCTCAGACGGCCGCCCATCTTCCCCTTACCGCGACCTTTGGCACTGAAACATGGAGAGAAAAACACTCAGAACATCAGTGTGCAGAGTACAACTTGTATTGTGTTACAGCACAAGGAGTGATTCTAGTCATTAGTTTTGGTCCAATCTGGTAATTCTTTCATGGTTTGAGAATTAAATATGGTGCACTAATGCACTTCTTTTCTTTTTAAGACTTGCCTCTGGTGGTCTTGAACTCGGCAGAGAAGCTGGTTAATCTGCAAGGAAACAAACCTCAAGTATCTAGTGGCTTGCAGAAAATCACAGAAGCTAGCATGACATTTGGCATGTAAGCAAAATACACTGACGAGGCTTGTTTTGCTTTGCCAGACTTACATCATATTTCTGTCTTCTAAGTTTTTCGCTGAGATCAAACTTGTCAGACTCCAGGCCCCTCAGCGAATCCCACAGCTCCTTGGCCTTCTCCCTAAATACGTTTGTTGTAATTTCTCATTAAATTGACATCCAACAGGAACATTTTCATGTGTATTAAAACCAGACCAATATTCTGGGACTAATTGAGCAAAAAGAACAAGCCAATATGAGTCGTACTTGAGTTTGTCCTCACTGAGGTGATCAACAGTGAGCGGCTTCTTGCGTTCAGCGAGGATCTTCTTCTTCTTCTCCCTCTCGGTTTGCTTCTTGCCACCTCTCCTGGTGTCACTCTGTTTATCAGATGAAAAGTAAACTATTAACCAGATGGACTTCCTTCTCACAATGAACCAGGAAATTAAACAAAAAAGATCCAAATATCAGAATAATAATGGCAGGGGTTCAGTTTGAGTAACTTTGTTTTTTTCACTTCTTAGCAAATTTTAGGTTTGCAGGCATACTGACACCAACAATTCAAAAGTGACCTATATATATATATATATATATATATATATATATATATATAAAAACAATGACTGTGAAATCATGAACTAAAACTCCAACTCATGCGTTAAGACATACATGATTATCTCAGCAGACCAATCAGCTTTGTCTATAGCAGTGCTGGCCCCGCCCACCGATTCTAATAACTAAGGCTGATTAAATAAATTCAAAGCACAAAAGTAAATACTTTAAAATATATATTCTTCTAACGCATAATGACTATAAATACAAAAAAAACTTCTTTTTTTTATTGCATGCATTTATTTTTTTACATTTTCATATATGAAATTGTTTATTTAATGACTTATGTTTTCAACTAGGGCTGTTGTAAACAAATATTTTAGTAATTGCGTAATCTATCGATTATTCTTACGATTAATTGAGGAATCAGATAAAATAAAAAGATAAAATAAAACATTGTTAAATCTAACATGACAGCAGAGTTAATGTCGCATATCAACATCAGTCCAATTTTTCACATTTGAGTTTCCCTAACAATAACTTTCAGCCTGTAACAATAGTAGCTCACTTTCTAAGTTGACCTGAAGAAAAGTTATACAAAAATCCGAGGTTATATTCAATTCAATAATAAAGAGGCAGGCTCACAAATACGCTTATAAAAAATGTCAATGCTCTAGCTTTTAGTTTATCTATTCATCTGCAGTCATTTTAACAGATGAACTCTCACCGTGCCAAGACTTTTATAGCTTTTGTTCTGGTGTATGACAGCGACGGGATTTGACACCTTTGTTCGTCACACAGAAACATAAATAAATCTTCAAGGAATTTTAATAATCGATGTCCCCGAATCACTCGAGGAATCGTTTCAACTCTATTTTCAAACATGGCATTTTCAGCCCTTTATACCTGAAAATACATATTGCTGCGTGGGATTATGGGTGTTTAAATTGATAGAAATTACTTAATTTAATTAAATAAAACAAGTTATGTAAGGAACAAACTCATTTATGTTTTTATACATCTACTAGTTTTCAACTTGTCTCCTTACTTCAAGTGAAGATCTTACGATTGTCATATATTTTTTTAAACTCTACTTTCCTACTTGAAACTCTTTAGCAAATTAAAATCCAAATGAAGACCTTTTGACCGGCGCCGTACTGTTGGCTCATGTTCGAGAGTGCCTTCTTCTTCTTGGCGTCCTCATCCTGCTTTTTGCGTTGCTCCTCCTGCTCCTTGCGCTCCTTCTCCTCCTGCAGGGGGGATTTAAAGGAACAAAAAAAAACAAAAACAAAACATCTCTCCATGCTGCCAGGCATTATCAGAGAGCAGTGAAGAAGTGAGTATTTCTGCAGAGAAACCGTACAGCAAGTCTGGCCTGCCTCTCCTTCTCCCTCTCTGCCCTGATCCTCTGCTGCTCGGCTCTCTCGGCTCGACGGTTTTCCTAAAACACATTTGTACACAGAAGTTAGAGACTATTATTATAGAGTCTTGTCAGATCAACCTCACTCCCTTGAAGCAGAAATGCTCACAATTCTGTTGACCAGGGCGACGAGCTCCTCTTCCTCCTTCTTCCTCTGGACGAAGTGGGCTTCAATCAAAGCCTGCAGCTCAGCCAGGTCTTTCTCTTGCCGCTTCCTGTAGATGTCCTGGCATCACAAGAGAAATCAAATCCTTTATGACAAGATCTAATAGGATCCAAGTGGATGTAGTAGTGCTATAAGAAAAGGAGATGAACTTACATCAAAGTCCACTTTTTCCCCATCAGGCATCTTTGGGGCTGTAATGTTTGTCATGAACCTGCAGAAGGTAGAGATGCGTTATTACTACATAATATGAATCCTGATGGCAGTGGAAGGCTGACTGCTGCAATGAAGAGAAGCTAAACACTCACTTGGGTTTGGGCTTGGACTCATCTAAAGAAAGGAAAACAGTCTAGTCATTAAGGAAGTGGCGTGTTTTTCACAACCAGACATGAAATCATAGAGGTCAGTGTGAGTGAGTCAGTTATTGAAAACACTTTAGCATATAACCACGCCCCTTAATTTTTTGTTTTATTTATTTATTTTTTTTTAGATTTTGTCACATTCAAACCACAAACAGCGTATTTTCAGAAAACCGAAGCGATTCACAACTACTGGATCACCAGTAGTTGTGGGAAAATCCCAATAGAATACACTGATGTTTGTGGTTGTAATGGGAAAAGAAGCATGAAAAAAAACTTGAGTTTGAATACTTTTGAAAAGGCCCACCTAGAGGAAGAAAGTACGTGACCCGTTTATTAAACACATTTTATTGTCATTACTCTGTTTTAATGTATTTGGGGACAGTCGGCTTATGGGTGTAGACTGGTGTAAGAACACACAGTTCTAAAACATTCAACTTTCTTTAGAGACAATGTCCAGAAGAGCCGCAAAGATTTCCAGCACACTAACCTCAAAACGCAGATAAAGTAACCGTCTCATTCATGTAAAACACATAAAAGCCTTTTCACGTTTTCGTCTAGTTACATGACTAGTAACTTTCTTTTTCTGTCTGGCTATCAGCTTTATTCATATATTAAATAATAATAATAATAAAAAAGAAGATACTAATACGTGTCAGAATTATATTCTAGCCCATTTAAGCTGTGTAAACATTCATTTGCACATTATTAATATATAAATTCAGAGTATAAAGCTCTGATAGGTGAGATTGATGTTTGTCTATGCCACATTCGGTTTCCTATGGGCCTGACAATCAAATCACACAATAGACCCTATAAAATGTACAGCAAAGATATTCATACCCATCCCAAAACGGGGAAGAAAAGCACCACGAATAACCCATATAAATTTATTTTCAGCCGTAGTGTGGCCCTCTTTCCAACAGCTGCAACAGCTGAGGTTATAATGAAGGTTGATCTTCAATCAGGAACATTTCAAAAATCCACCAAGGCGTTGCTAACGAAGAGGGCAATTCTTGAATGGCCTCAGTTTGAGACCAATACAAGTGTCCTGATTTTACAAAAGAAAAAAAAAATGGAACTGGTAAAAAAAAAAAAAAAAAAAATGTATCAACTGCGGGACAAATACTGCTGTATAATTATTCATATGTTGGACGTTTTGAGCTTTGTGTGACTTAAATAAAATAGGTTAGGTATGTGAAATCTGTTTTCTTACCTTCTCCCTCTCTTCAGCAAGACAGAAACAGACAAAAGAAAAAAAAAAAACAAGACACCTTAATTAAAAATCATTTACATTTGCAAAACAAATATTTTATTTCAGACAGTTGTTTCACCAACAATAAAATTATTACGTACAGAGCTTCGTCGCCCGCTACTTCCTCTGTGTCTGACATTTGGTTCTGGTTGAGCTCTGCAAAACGGACCCCCCCTCCATCAGACTATATTTACACTGGCAAATATTTCTGATCATTAAACAACACAACAGACCTGGCAACGGCTCACAGAGAACTGAGTGTTATTGTTGTTATTGGACTAAACATCAGACTACTGTTGAAATGAATGGACCATAAAACTCATGTCACCTGAAAAAGTTACAGAAATATGTCCAAAAATGATGAATGACAAGAAGTGTGGGTTAGGAAACCAATGGCAATCTACAGATGTGTTTTTAGGCAAATGCAAAACTATTTCCTGATCAATACACATGCTTTTCATGCAAACTCTATAAAAATGAGACAATACTCGTATTCCATTAATTTGGATTTTATTCAGATCTTTTTTTTCTAAGTGAGAAAATCAATACGAGTCTAAGACAAATCAGCAGGCAGAGTACGAATGAGCACGTTTCACTCTGAAAATCACTAGTAAGGAAAACAAACTATAGATTTAAATTAATTTTAGAAGCAGTAAAAATAGCTGAATTCATAAATTGGACTTTTTTTAATGTTTGTATTTAACTTGCTAATCATTCTTACCTGTGACCCAGACAGAGGGAGGTCAGAGATGAGCAGCTTCAGACTTCAGCTCCTTGAGCTTCACCAGCAGGCTGAGCATGGAGGAGACATGGTCCGACCCTTCCTAGTCACGTGACCGCAGCGCCCTATGGCTAACCAGTCTATTGTTAGGAAGCTGGACATCAGGGCGCTGTTTCACTCACACACTCACACACACACATTCTGCAGGTATATTCCTGCTCCGGTAAAATATCATGCAGCCATTTAATCTTTCGCCACCTCCTCGAGTTTCAACTAGGCCTCATAATTTAACAAGTTGTTTGAAGGTACAGGGTTTGTTTTCTTGCTGGCAGAAAGTGACGCAACACAACCAGAACAAGGTCTTTTATTTTTATTTTTTTTATTTTTTTTTTATTGCTAACGTCAATATTGTCAAACAAATCAAATCGCAACAACATTTGGGCAAGGTGCAAAACAACAAAAAAAAGAAGGTGGTTATAGGTGCAGATCATCAACTTGTTGATCCAACGTATCACAGACTGAATTGCAGCACAAAATAAGGTGGCATGTGAGAATGGCAGCAAAAAAAAATCTTGAAAAAAAAAAAAATCTCAGTGGTCCATTTGATAAAGTGAGAACAATCTGAAGCTCAATAGAAAAGCTGATCAGTTCTGCAGCAGGAACCGGTGTGTTAAAGGTCAACACATTCTCTGGTAGACAAACTAAGTGATACAAGCAGATTTCGAATCCTTAGAAGGTCTATAACTCTTTAAGCTGACGGCCACTCACCGATCTATAAAGCATCACAGTAGAAGTTACTAACAACTTAGTGAAACACTGGCACTATGTACAGGCTTTTCTCTCAATGTCCGGATGACAGGTGCTGTCTCCAGAAACAGAGTCATGATCAAGTCGAAATAGTTAGGCTGATGTTACCTTCTGTGATGATGACAAGGATTGCAATAATCATAATTAGACAAGGGTCTGTTTCTGATATGAAGGTATGTCGAGGTTTTAAAAACACACGGTTTCATCATTCATCATCCTGTTTCACGCTGTTAATGTCTTTTTAATGAGGTGCCAGAGGAAGCGTCGTCATTGTGCCCAGAGTTTTTTTTTTCTTTTTTTTCCCCAGCTGCGAGGAACATGTAGTTGAAGCATGAAGCAACGCCACGCCTCTTTCTACACACTGCTGGAAGGAAGGAGGCAGCTACTCTTTACTTTTGCTTATATGAAAGACAAGTTTGAACATCTGAAAATATTCCCATGTGCAAAGAACACAGTGATATCTATCAAGAAGGCGACCGGCAGAGCAGATAGCCTGACTAATTAACAAGGCTCTTACTCTGCAAAGGACAGAAAAGAAAATAAGGACAATTACAACTAAATGTAGGTGTTGTTCATGAAATTAAAATACTAATAATTCAAATTCATTCAAAATAATAAATGTTACATAGACACAACTGTAATAATCAATATGTTACATTACAGCAGTAGTAGGTATAATTTGAACGTTTCTGTTTTGGATGATGTTAACATTTTTGTTTACATTTTTTTTATCGTTCTACTCAAGGTCATACAGTGAGAAGCTCAAACAGGCCCATGTCTAATCATAACATCATTAGCAATATAATCTAAAACAAATTGACATGAGATCAAATATATCGAAACAATCCTAGGACTTTCTAAAGTGTTACATTAACCCTAAAGTAGAGCTAAAAAAATTATTAGACTAATTTACTAGTAAGCAATAGAAATATGTGAGGTTCTAATTTGTATTGCTTTTAAAAATGTACTTATTTATTGCCATTTTGTGTAAATATTCTAGAAGCTGAAAGTGGAAACATTTTGGAGCAGAGCCGGTCCACGGATGCATAGGGCCTCTAGCTAATTTTGACTGGGGGCCTTTAAACAACCACATCTTATTATAGCTTTACAGTATATCATCCATGTTCAAACCATTATGGAATATTATCCATAATGGTTCATATTATGGATATGAACCATTATATTAATGGTTAATAATTATACTATTGTGTAGCAGAATATCTGCTACACAATAACTAACTGGATGTTCCTTCAATTCATATTCATTTGCTTTTGTTCACAGTGATGTCACTCAAGTTTTAAAACATATCAGCACATCTTTGTATTCTTTTGTTTTGACATCAAGAGTTAGAAATGTCTGCTGTCTGAAAAAATGGTGAACATGATGTAGGAGAATGTACCTTAACTTAAAAAAAACAAAAAACAAAGACGAAATGCTTTCCCTGATACTCACATTGATTTTAGTTGTTAGTCCTTACTTTTGCATTGAAATGAGAAGCATGAAACAGCTGGGCTGCCTTTAAACATTTAAGTACAAAATATTTTCTTCACCGTCATACTACACTGATCGAAATTTTGAGTATAGAGGATGACAAGGTTTGTGTTACACAATTACAACAGATTTACCCCACACAAAAAAGAAAAAACAAAATGAAATAAAATAAAGAATGAAGTGTAAACCAGACTTTGTGTGAAAGTTGCAGTGCTGTTGGGCGCCCCCTGTTGGTTTGGAGGCTCTAAGAAATTGCTTAGCTCACTTGTTCCTTGGGGCATGTATTGCAAAGAACAACTTCCAACATTGGTATTCAAAGATCAATGTAATTGTAAAAGCATAGTTATTTCGTTATTAAATGTTTTTGTCACATTTGTATGTCATATTTCCGCTGGATAACAGTGAGTCCTCACGGCAGTCATCTAGGTAGCCGAAACTAGGCGTAATCGCATCAACTTCTCCTTGATTGGGGTTGAAAGTGATCAAATATGCAGCAGTGCCGAATTACTCGTACCATAGAGCAGATGTTAGCTGGTGCAGATGATCGGCAGCCTAGAACGTCGGCTCCCTTTCTGGTAGGAATGAGAAGTGTAGTGAAGGGCAAATGAGCCCGAAGGAGAGCAGAGACCTCTTCAGT
This sequence comes from Alfaro cultratus, assembly GCA_903066825.1. Classification (NCBI taxonomy): domain Eukaryota; kingdom Metazoa; phylum Chordata; class Actinopteri; order Cyprinodontiformes; family Poeciliidae; genus Alfaro; species Alfaro cultratus. The sequence continues at coordinate 11,851 of CAEFZX010004720.1, read as the reverse complement.
CAGGAAACAGCTTGACCATGAAGTCATTGGTTGTTGTTTTTTTAAATTTTATTTTTAAGCCTGCAAAGAGTAAGACATCAGATGTATTAGTCACTGCATCTGTCAAAGTTGCTATGTATAGATTCTGATAGTTTAGTGGGTGTGAAACAGCATTAACCTCAAGGTTGTTTACCAAAGCTTTATATCCCTTTTCCTTTATGAATGTACTTGTCTAGCTCAAACTGGCATTTGCTTTCTTTAGAAACTTCAACTACAAAGTCAATACAAGCCTCTTTGTGGTTGAAACTCGGTCATTTGCCCTTCACTTCATTCCTCAGCTGTCCATTTCTCATGAAGACACTGGGAGGGAACAAACAAGGATCGCTATTTATGGCTGAAGCTGACACCTCTCCGTTTACGGCGCATCCAGAAAGTATTCGCACCACTTAACTTTCTCCAGATTTTTGCATGTTCAGACCTTTTTCACCAAACGGATTAGATTCAGAATAGACTAAATATGCCGCGTGTGTGTAAAGATTCACAGTCTTTAGTCAATACTTTGGTGACCGGTGACACCGGTGGCAGTAATTACAAGCAAAAGCATGGTTAGATGTATCTTTATAAGCTTTTCACACCTGTTTTGACGTATTTTCTAACATTTTTCTCCACATAAACTCTTAAGCTGAACAGAGATGAATTAGCCGGTTTCGCTAGGCAGCCATTTTTGGGTCTTTCCAGATATGTTTCATTTTTGTTTAGGCTGTAGCTAGACTTCTCAAAGATATGAGAGAAGTTACTGTCAGGCTGGAATGCACCCTGTGCCCCCTCAACAAGGCGCCCAGTTTCTGCTGGCAAAAACATCCTCCCGGCATGATGCAGCCATCACCGTGCTTCACAGTAGAGATGTTAGTCAAAGAAAGGAGCAGTGCCTACTTTTTCCAAATGTTACAAGTATTCTTTAGAGCAAAACGTTCTGTTTTCGTTTCATTAGGTTACTTTCTTAAAATTCAAGTTGTGTGTTGTGGTCTGTCTGATTACTCTAACACAGAAGCTTGACATGGGGAGTGCCTTCGCAATGGCTGACCTTCAGGATGGCTCTCTTTAGCCCTTTGGGTGTTTTGTCACCAAAATAACCTGGCCTGAAAGGTGTTTTCCTCAAAAAATATATTATAGTTGGAGGTCAGATCCAGGACTGGATGTCTACAAACAAGTGTTTTCTGCTCTGGTGTGCAAAGGCAAATGAGGTTCATTCTTAGCGGCATAGCAAAGTGCTGCTCAAAAATATGATGTGTAAGTGTTTATATTTTTAAGAATTTTGCATGATTTTCTAAAGACACGTTCCCATACGATGGAATATGCTGTGTAGATTGAATAAGCCTGGCGAACAAAGCCGACTCGCAGCTCAAAGTGTCAGTAATCCTTCCCAGCACTCAGTTTTAATGTGAAAATCAAGCAGCTGCACTGCGGTATGCCTGACAGCTTGCTGGCTTTCTGCGCATCACCGGGCAATCCAGGTGGCGCACTCGGTGAACAGTGTGCTTCAAAGAACACGACAGACACGTCAGGAGTCTGGAACTTTCTTTATACTGGGAAACAAGGTCATGGTGGACGTTTTTAAATATAGACCTCGGTGCCGCAGATCTGAGCCTGTGCCCAAATATCCCACGCAGGAGATTTGATTTACAGACAGCAACTACTCTTCTACAAAGTGCAGTAGGTGGGTTGGGGAAGTTATGGGGGCCTTATGGGGTATGAATCCGTCAGAGCCTCCTCGTCTTACCAAGGATATAAGCAAACATACCTGACTGGTAAAGGTGAACGCAGGTTTAACATGAATTGTCTTACACATTTGTAGAAAGAGCTAAAATGGATTTGGTCCTTTCTTTGACTCAATTAGCTAGATACTTTTTTTTTTTTTTTTAATCAACATTTACAAGTTAAATTACACTACATCAAATTGACACAAAGTCCACCATTATTGTTTTTGGCCTTATGTTTCTTTAAAAAAAAAGAGTGTGTTGTGCATTTTATATTCAGCCTCCTAAATCAATACTTTGTAGAATCACCTTTCACTGCAATTTTAGCTACAACTCTTTTAAAGTTTCTAGCACCTTTATGACTATAAAGACTGAAATGTTTGCTTGTTTTTCTCTGCAAAATAATTCAAGCTCAGGCAGATTCTTGCTAAGGAAAAGCATCCTCACAGCCAGACGCTTTTCAGGCTGCGTTTAGCATGTTTGCAAAAACATTTAGTGATGGTCGCATGTGTCCCAGTGCGCCTTCTTCCAGATGTTTGCATTTAAAGTGGATTGCTTTTTTCCACTTTTCTATAAAGGCCAGACTTGTGTGTCACACAGTTCATATTTGGTCTGTTGACAATTTCTCCCACCTGAGCTGCGGATTTCTGCAGATCCTCCAGAGTTACCATGGGTGTCTTGGATTCTCATTGATGCTTTCCCTGCCCAGCCTGTCAGTTTGGGAGGCCAGCCATTTGTTGGTAGGTTTGCAGTTGCACCAGATACTCTAACCCTAACCCTGCTTTAGCGGCAGAGACAAACTAATTTGCTCGTTCGTAACCAAAGTGTAAACATGACCATCTGTTTCATGCTTTGTCAGTTTTGCCTGTTTTCTAAAACAGCATAGAAATGCAGATAAAATTGGAAAATTCATGTAAATAACCTACAAAGTGAACATAAATAAACCCAATGAGTAAATGCATTAATATGTGTCGGTCACTCACCGTTTGGGTCTTTCTAATTGAACTTGCTTTTCCCTCCAACTGCCACCTAGAAACAAGAACGACAACAGGAACTAATGAAGTAAACTTCTCCTTTATTTCGGACATCTTCATAAAGTAAATCAATTTAATTAGGTTTTGTATATAGTGCCAATCCACAACATGTGTGGCTGAAAACAAAATGAAGAGCTCTGATTCCTATCTTTTTCTATCTATATAAAGAATACACATGGATATGGATATAGATTAGAGTGAAGAGAATTTGTTAATTACTGAAGCTGAACTATGCATAAATTAACAGAATTATAGATGCAGACACCTTCTGAAACTAATGCCTAATAGATTGTCAACTGGTGGATTGTCCATAAAGACAACTGGTGAGGTGAGTCTGCATCTGATACCTTGGCTGGTGTAGAGGCTCTCTTGGCTTCCCACATGCCGCGTTTACCAACTTCACCGGGTTTGGCCTCCTGTCACGTTAAAGGAACACAATCACGTTAGTCTGAGAAGTAAGAATGTGACAATACTCTAGGATAATATATTGACCTTATGTTGTAATTTCAAACAATGTTTTGCAACAATTAATGGAATAATGTACATTCACGAGATTCTGAAATTGGTTTGATTACTATTGTGCCCGATAATGTCTAATGTTGCTCATTTGATTCTTACCAACATTTTGCTGCTGCACGTGCTTTGCCTAAGTTACATTTTAATAGTATTTATTTCAATATGTTCAGTAACAAGTTCTATTTAATTTGGCATCTGCTTGATGGGAAAATGAAGACACTAAAAAAAGCTCAAAAATTATTTTGTTTACATCATAGTAGTAAATAAATTCAGGAAATAACTTCAAATAACAAGGACATCATAAAGGCAAAAAAATTGCAAAAACCCCAGCAAACAGGAAATAAACCAAAGAAAAGCCAGGAATAGTAAATGACGCAGCCAGTCCTCTAGACTGCTGTGTAGCGTTTTTCCATCAGAGGGTGGTGTTGATGCAAAAGTTGCAGCACGCTGAGCCAACAAGTCACAAGTCACATTTGACCCCAAAGTCATTTTGCTCTTAAATTGTGCTTCAGAACAATGTGACACGTCATTCAGAAACGCTGCTGTAAGGGGAGACGGCGTGATGTCGCCACAGAAGCTGGTGGGATTAGCAGCTTGTGTCCTACTTCTGGAAAAGAACACAATGTCCACCAAGCAGCAGTTCAGCAGAGACACAATTCATGTATGGACAGATACTGTGTGGTGATAAAGTAAACGTGTCTCTCAGTTTCTGTCTTTTGTGCTTTTAAGTTTTTTTTACTTTTTAGTTAGTTTTTTTTTTTTTTTTGCTGCATTGATGTAGAATGATAAATTCTCACTGCTGCCGAGCATGAAAAAAACTAAGATGGACTGTAATGTTTTTAATGAAATGTTAACGGTTATCTCATTTTCAGCACTGTAAGTGAGTCCTTAATACAAGTTCCTTTCAGGAGTTTAGCTAAAAATACATGTTAAAACTTTAGAAAAAGTGTGAAAAGTACAAAAGGAGCGGTGAGAAGTGAAAGCAGATGCTGTTGGTTAAACAGTCCATGTGGGGTCACCAGACTCCTGTTGGCCACACTGTTCATTCATGGCGCCCCGACACAAAAGCTCCAGTTAACAAAAGACCGATACGTCGACGTGCAAGGGAAGAAATTAGCGTGCTCAGAATATCAAAGGATTACTGCCACAAAGCAACACTGGTGTCTTGTTATAGTGGCTACATGAAGAGAAGGATTCATCAGGTCTTACTGGTGGCTTTGCAGCTGCTGGTGGTGATGGTGCTGCTGCTGGAGCTGGAGCTGGAGCTGGGGTCTTCTCTGCTTCTGCAGGCTTTCCCTTCCAGCTGTTGCCGCGTCCTGCCACACTTCCTTTGATACCAGCCACATCCTGGAAGAGTTGAGAAGGATTCTCACCTTTGAAGTTCCTTCTGATATCAGATAATGCATCTGATCCTCTCAGGCATCCCGTCTCACCTTGTTTGCTGGAGCCGGACTCTCAGGGGGGGGGCTGCTCACGGCGCCTTTCTCCCACATGCTCTTGATGTTGCGCGTGCCTCCCGTAGGGATGTCGGCCAAAGGAGACTTGGGGGATTTTACCTCTTTGTTTCCCTGTGGGACGAAAGAGGGGAGTCCAGTTCCTCCATGTCAACATACAGCAACGCACTGAAGAGTTCGTTTTTGAAACGTTTTCATTGTATTTAGCCAGTGGTTGCTTTTTTTTGTGTGTGTGTTTAGTTAAAGGATTGATGCAGTGAGGGGGGGATTGAAGTCAGCCCATCTTTGTTGCTCCAATGACTCGCCAGGGGAGGCAGTCACAGCATCAGCTGACGTGTTAAGGGTCTAGCTGCTTTGTTGGTCAAGACATTGAAATATCAACATGGTTTGTACAACCACCCAGCAGGAGTTAAATCCATAACCGATACTTTAGTAGTGGAGGTACAAGTTGCAGACTTTTGTTTTATTTGCTTTTAATTTAATCAAGAATTCAAATACATACATTTCTGGAAATGCCTTTTTCCCCTTTTTACATTTACTGAGGGTGAATTTGATCATATTAAGACTCACCTGCATAGCGGAGGTAAACTGCTCTAATCTGTTCCCAATCTTTGGCACAAGCGGAGTATGTGACACCCTCGCTGGGCTGTTGAATGGATGAAGAACATTCTGCATGTTAGATATAAAGCGGGAAATGTTGGATTATTTATATTTGTTCATGCACTATTTGTCGTCTGACCCACCTTTTCTGAGCAAACTTGGTCAGAAACTCTGCCTTTTCCCCAATCTGCATGATGAGACAGCGTTGATCAGAATTAACAACACATGTCAACAAGAAACAAACCTGACCTGTGAAGTTAGAATGTCAACATCTAGATATATGTACAATATTTTATTAAAGAAAAGGAGATTGTCTTCCAGAAATCTGAAAGATGTTCCGATGGTACTCTAATAATTCTTTTTAACTTCTTTTCTTTATTTTTCGCTCATTTTCAGTCAGCATGGCCGACAATATGCTGAGGTGATAGACACCAAAGTACTGAAAATTATTCAAGATTTGGAACTTTTTTATTAACTACATGCTGTAGGTTTTGAAATCGTGTTAAACTTAATTTTTTTTCTCCAAATCTCACCTTAGAGGAGCCTTTTGGACTGATGGTGAAATCCGGTTTTGCTGCTTCCTCCCCCATTTGTTTCTTCTTCTCTGCAGCCTCTGCTCTTCTTCTCTCTATCTCCTCCTTCATCCTCTTTCTCTCCTCCTGTTAGAAACACAACAGTGCAACCAAACAGCATTAATTGTTGAAGCTTTGAAGCAGCAAAATGTTTCGGCCTCCAACTACAACTGCAGCTACTTCCTCTAACAGAAGCGCATGATCACCTGCTCTTTGGCTTTCTTTTCCTCCTGCTCCCTCTTCCTCTGCTTCTCCTCTTCCTCTAGGATCTTTTTCCTCTCCTCCCTCTTCCTCTTGAGCTCCTCCAGCTCGGCCTCCGCATCCTGCTGCTTCTGCTTCATCTTCTCGATCTCCTCGCTCTCGGCGTTGTTCCGCCGCTGCTTCAGCTCCAGCAGCTTGCGCTCGGCCTCCCGTCGCTCGGCGTCCTCCGCCTTGCTGGAAGGAACGCCGTCCCTGCTCGCACAGCGAACCCGTTATTTACAGCAGCACTTGGCAATGAAGAATATGGGATTGCAGAAGGTCTTCTGTCTGGTTAGCTTTCATTTTGTCTTATGTCAAGGTGTGGATTTCAAGTTTTACCTTGTTGTTTTTTCTGTTTTCTTCAGTTTATTCTCAAAGATGGCTCCATTCTGTTTGGCAGGTTCACTCTTGAATAGAGAGGAAGAAAAGGTTACACACATATCATCCTTTACAAGTGAGAATTTAACATACACTCATCATTGGCATGAGATTCATATATTGTTAATATATAAATATATTTATTTCTATTTTATTTATTTTGATCATTTTGACGCAAAGACAACTGGACTGATAGTAATAGACAAAAACTGTCTTGCAAATTGGAGTCCATGAATTTTCTCTCATTTACACTGGTTTAAAGTTACGCCTACAAATTTATTAACATTTAAATAAATGTCCGGCTGCAAGTTGCAGATAAAATCGATACGTTTCCAGCGCAGTTAAAGTTTGCACGTGTCGAAAAGTGCTGCTCCGGAGAAAAGACTTATGACGATGTTTGGCCTAAACTGAGAAAATACACTTGGTGAAGGTGCATCCAGACACGGTGGTGGCAGCATTACGCTGTGGGGTCGGTTTTGCTCTGCCTAATAGTGATAACGCCTGACCTGAATAATGCCAGAAGCTTGCTGACGCGTGTGTTTCCTTCTGCGACTTGCTAATGGACATTTATGCAGATATTACTGGAGGTGTGTATAGTTCATCCTGTATGAATAATTAGGACTCTTGTGTTTACAGAAAATGCAGAATAAACTTCCACACCAATTTCTAAAATAATTGAACTTGTCTTCATAGCATATATTCAGACATATTTAAGAAAAAGACAACATTTCAAAGGCTTACTTCAAAGTCAAAATTTAATACATCGGTGGCAAAGAAGTGCTAGTTTAGTTTTACCTTCTCCTTAAAGCCAAGTTTCTTAGGTTTCTCCTCCTTCAATCAGAAAACAATCAGACAGAGAGAGAAATTATGCAAACATGATATTAATGTTATCATATTTTTACATAAAACTGATAATTGTTATAATACAATGACCACAGTGAGAACTACAGTCCTACCTCCTCCTTCTTCTTCTCTTCAGCCTCTCTCTTTTTACGTTTATCCTCCTCCTCCTTTTTCTTCTTCTCTTCCGCCTCCTTTTTCCGCTTCTCGTCCTCCTCTTTCTTTTTCTGCTCCTGCTCCCTCTTCTTCTCTTCTTCCTTCTTTTTCCCCTCAGCTTCTCGTTTCCTCCTCTCCTCTTCCTTCTTCTTCTCTTCCATCTCTTTTTTCCGCTTCTCCTCTTCTTCTTTCTTCTTCTTCTCCTGCTCTGCCTTCCTTTGCTTCTCGGCTTCCTCCTTTCTCTTTTTATCCTCAACTTCCTGCCTCTGTCTTTCTTCTTCTTCTTTCCTCGCCTTCTCCTCCATCTCTTTTCTGTGCTTTTCCTCCTCTTCCCGTTTCAGCTTTTCTTCCTCTTCCCTCTTTTGTTTCTCCTCCTCCTCTTTCTTCTGTCTCTCCTCAATCTCCCTCCTCTCTTTTTCCTCCTCTTCATTTTTCACTTTTTCTTCCTCCTCTTTCTTGAGCCTCTCTTCCATCTCTCTCTGTTGTTGTTCCTCCTCTTCCCTTTTCCTCTCTTCTTCCTTTAGTTTTCTTTCTTCCTCTTCCATCTTTGCTTTTTCCTGGAGTTCCTTTTTCTGCCTCTCTTCCTCCTCCATCCTCAGCCTCAGCTTTTCTTCTTCTTCTTTGTGCCGTCTTTCTTCCTCCTCTCTCATCTTCCTTTCTTCCTCCTCCTTGTTTTGGTCTGGAACAGCTTCCTCTTCGGTGTCATTCGTCGTTGATTCAGGTTCCTCTTGCTCAATTTCGGTCGTTGCCGTTTTCTCCTCAGTCTCCTAAAAATAAATCGTGTGTCAACATCCTGTGAATGTTCTTTCGCCTCCAAAGAGACAAAAGCTGCTTCTTCTTTGTTACTATTAATAAAAAGAAAGAAAAAAACACTTTTTTTCACCTGTTCCTCTTTCTTTTCTTCTCCCTCCTCCTTCCCCCATGAGTTTGCTTCAGTATTTGTGACTTCGTCCTGAGCAGACCTCTCCTCTGCTTTCTCCTCTTCCTCCTGTGTGTGTTTGCTGCTGTTGGTAACGGGGGACTGCGCCTGCAGGCTGCCGTCTGTGCCGTTGGTGGCAATGATGGTGGAGTCGAGCTCCTTCTGCCTCTCCATCGCCTCCTTCATCCTCTTCTGCCTGCGCTCCTCCCTCTTGGCCAGGCGCTCCAGCAGAGCCTGGTCATCCTCCACTCCTTCAGGAAGAGTCGTAGACGATTCGGTCTCCGTCGTGCTAAACAAACATGAAATCTTTTTTTTTTTTTTTCCACAAGACTTGGAAACTTTGACATAGGCTCACATTTGACTAAAATCAAATCTCATATGAATGAGAGGATACTTTGTCAGCTTCGGTCAAAAGGAGGAAGAAATTTGACATGAATAAACTATTATTGCCAAAATAATAATAATAAAAAAAAATCTCTTTGGAGAAAGCTTTTAAGAATATCAGTAACTTCCAATAATTCAGATGTTACTTTGTCTGAAATGTTACTGAAGGTTTTCAGGTACTTTCCAGAACTTTCAACAAACTGACCAGGTATACTTTCCCAACCCTCACAATGAACGTTTTTGGTGAAACTTACTAGGTACCCCCTGGTACTTTCTTGGATCCTACCTAACACTTACCAGGGACTTTTATATAACTTAGGATTCACTTTCCAAAACATACATGAATATTTCATGGAACCTCTCATCAAAATGTCATCAAAGTTCTGGAAAGTAGTCTTAAGCTGCTGGAAAGTAACTTTTTAAGTTCCAAGAAAACTCCACATGAAATGTCCAAAAATACCAAGAAAGTTACATGAAGGCTTTGAAAAATAACCTCCAAGTTTCTGGAAAGTAACATCTAAGCTCTGGGAGAAATTCCTGAAAGTTCAGAAACAGAATTTTGCAGAATGGACGTGATAAGTTCACATACAGAGCAATGTAAGTTCTTGGAAAATACCTTGTTGCTTCCTTTAAGTAGAAATTTTAAGAGCTTCAAACATTGGACAGAAGTTGTGGAAAATGAATAAGTTCCTGAAAGTACGGCTAAGTCAGGCGAAGACTCTCCAAAGTATTTGAGAGTTTTATGTCTGCACTGAAAACCAGCATAGTTTTCTTCTTTTTTTAATAACTTGCAAAAATTAAGTTATTAAAAAACTTCATTTTTAAATCTTTGCATCACCCTATGTGGACAAAATCTTGTCAACATTTGGATTGTAAACACTACTTCTAAATTTTCTCCAATTGGAAACAGACATTGCAGCCAGTTCTTGCAAAGTAATGCTGCAACAGGGCTGCAAAAAATTATTCAGCAGAAATGCTTATTGCTTGTTTTGTACCGGCTAAAATCACACATCAAACGTTCCCTGCCTCACTCACAAACACGATTGTGAAGCACCCTCAATAAAACTTCCTCTGCCTGTTTGTAACATGTTGACAGTGTTTTTGTCATGGTGAGCATCAGTTGCATTGGAAACACACAGAATGTGAATCCCCTCAGCCGTCTTGTGTGGCCGTCCGGCACCTGTTAGTGTTGGCCGTGTCCGCCGCTCCAGACTCGTCCGAGTCTCTCATTTTTTTCCTTTCTTCCCTGGCATGTCGCCTTCGCTCTCGAGCCTCCTTCTCATCGTCATCGTTTGTGAAAACGCCCCTGAAAAAGCGCGCAGATTAAAACGTGTTTACATAAAAATCTATTTGTTTCAGAGTAGTTTATTGAAACGAGGGCAGTTAAAAGACATGGAACGGAAAGCAAAGAGCCTCTTCATTGACAGAAAGACTTTCAATCTTGTGAGCCATTACTTAGATCAGCGAGTCTCTGTGGAGTAAAACAAAATGTGTTCTTTCCTGAAACAAAAACCATGAGTATCTCCATCTTCTTTGACATAGAAATAAAAACCTGAACATGAAGCAAATTCACTAAATCTTTTCAATTTCTTCTCTTTTATTTTGCTAATGTTCTTCTTCCTTTTCTTCAAACTTTTAGTAAGATGCTAAAAACATAAAAGTAAAGGCCCAACTGTCAGAAGTACGTCTAGATTTTTTAAAATTTTATTTAATTTTTTGTTTGCTGAGAGAGAAGGAGAAAGAGATGAAGAGAGCAAACATGACTAAAACGGCTTGAGAGCATCAGAGCGGGTCATCGTGTGCTGAAATAGAAAGAGAGTCAAAACATTCCAGAGTCTGGCACATTTCGAGAAAAGAGAAGCCGAGGGGCTGGAGGGCAGGCCGGGTTGACCCGCCTGGCAGCAGCAGGCAGGAAGACTGTGAGAAAACAGCTGGACCAGTCTTTCTGCCAGGACTCTGATGACACAGAGGAGCTCCGATCTGTCATCAAGGCTAAGCAGAAGTCGGTCTTGACTTTGTGTGGATCGGAACAAAAAAAACCACAACAACTTCAACAATATAGTATGAGCTAATTCCTTTTAGATATGCATAAAGGTTGTATGTTGCACCAATAGATTTCCAGTTGAAAGACCCCAACTTAAAAGATAATTCGTTCCCCCGATGCTGAGTTTTTGCAAACCACTGACAAGAACTCTCGACCGAGTTCTTGTTTGCACTCGAAACCTTTGACTTGTGTCCAAGTCTCCACTCACCTCTCTGCATCCTGACGCATCTGCTCTCTCCTCTGCCTCCTCAGCTCCATGCGGCGGTCAAAGTCGTCATCCATGTTGCCCCAAGGATTCTCCTCTCTTACTCACTGAAATACACAAACGCGATGCTTACATGTTGCTAGTAACTTCAGCTTACAGTTGAGTGTTTGCACCAGCACGTTATTTTATTGATTTTTCTTATTTTTTGCAGTTCTGTGGGAATTATCATCACAATCCAAACATTTGAAAGAGAGAGCATCAAAGACGAGGAGCTTCTTATATGTGGCACACGGACCACCAGACAGCTTGATGATGTATGCGAGAGATAAAAACTACAGTGCTCGTTAGTTTACAATACCTTAGCTTCTACGAAGTTCAGTCCATAAGCAACAGCGACTCTTCCCTCGTCATGAATCGGCCTTCGCAATCTGGTTTGTATCTCAGCCGCTCAGCAGCTCTGAGGATTCCTGTTTGCTGTTTCAGTGACTTTAACTACCAGAAAAGGCAAAGCCTGCCTCCCCGCTCTCCTCGTTTTCTTTCTCATCCTCCCTTCTCCTCCTCAGCCAGACTCTTGCTCTAAATCCAAAAGCCCCGTTTCGCAAGTGTTTACGGAGGTTTTCTGGCAGAAGGGATAAAAGGGCATGCTTCTGTTTCAGCGTTTAAAAGGTGGGGAAAGCAACCTGACATGATGACTGACGGGTCTTCATTCAGCATATTTAGTGGGAAACTCGAAACTCCATTCAAATCTGAGAATTTTCTACCAATGTAAAAAA